>JAXGGT010000162.1:11193111-11206489 GCA_035583425.1 Marsdenia floribunda | reverse complement strand
TTAAACATCCGAAATAAGTGGGCCCAAATTTAAGCAGATCCACGGAGACAATCAGCATGTCCATCACATTCTTTTTTGTTTTTAAAGTGAAATATCATTAATAAAAGAAAATATTATACATGAATGAATAAATATTATTCATGATAATAGATTACAAATCTAATCTTAAAAATGTGAATTACAAAATACTTAAAATAAAAATATAAATGAGTCAAATAAAATACAAAATACAAACAACACATAAAACAACAACAACAGTAGCAATAACAATAACAACAACAGCTGCAATAGCAACAACAACAAAATCATTCTTTTCATTTCTTTAATATTTTTGTCATCTATTACAGTTTTCCTCTGCAAGTTTCCCCTTTAACAACAACTTAAGAGACCCTGATTGCATTAATAATCTCATAGGAAATTTGAAAAAGACGAATATCGAGTAAAGGGTCCAGATAAAAATCAGGTTTAAAGATAACTTTTTTAAAAAAAATAAAAAAAAAAAGACTTGATGCACTTACATTTGAAAAGTATTTCGTAGGGACAAAAAATTAAAAAAAGTAAAAATACACACAAAACTGACAACTTAAAAATGAGTGAAAAAATAAAAAAAAATAATGGGTCTTCGACTAAGAGACAAGCTAGCCGAAACTAAGCTTCCTCTAAACTGGGGCCGAAGGCTAGAAGAAAGGGAGAGCAGTGGTGGTGGCTGTGAAGAGGGAAAAAGAAGAGAAAAAAGTAGGGTTTTCTCTTGCATGTCCATCACATTCACACATAAGGTATGCAAGAATCTAATAATAATAATAATAAACATACTGTAGTTGAAAGTGAAAAGGAAATTTGATTTTCTTAATTAAAGTCTCTAATTATAATTTTCTAATTGAATAAATGAATATTAAGAGATTTTTTCTTAAAAAAAATTCAATCTTATTTAATTTTAAATTAATGAAATTCAAAATTTTTTTTTTTTAAAAAAGAAATGCATGATGATTCTACACATCAAAGAGTAGAGCATTCAATACATGTTTGGTAAGTGATGTGACATCTCACAGTAATAATGTTCGTCTTATCTATACTCCAGAGACTAACGATAATCCATTCGACTTCTACATTAGACGAAAAATGGATAGAAAGAGAACAAAGAAAGAAAATGAAGATTACGAAAGCCCAACAACGGGAGCTGAGATGATAGTTGATACGTGCACTCATTGCTCAGTTTGTGCTTATCCATTTTCTGAACCTGTAGTTAACGTACAATTATTAATACTAATATAATATTAGAGTAGAGACTTTGGGTAATAATAATATAGGGGGTTCAATCCTCATTCTCTTCTCTTCAGACATGTAATTCCCGTGAATGTAATCGAAGAACATCCATGTCTCTTGAATCTTTTCCAACCCTGGAATCTAGGTTCTTACTTTCCTCCATATTTGATCTCTCTTCTGGGCACTCTGTGAGTGCTTGATTGTGATTGTTCTAATTTTGCTTGGAATGCTGCATCTATAAGTGCATTTTCTTGTTTTCACTGTTGTTGTGGAGTGTGGTTCTTTCTGCCTACCTTCTTGCTGATAAAGCGAATATATATATTTGACATTACTGCCTTTTCTTTTTGAGGGTTATGCTGTGTCTTCCTCTTGTTGTTCCTGTTTCAAGATTTATGCTCAAAGAACTCTCTCAATCAATTTGCAGACGGCTGCACCCTTTTTTATTTTTTTTTCTCTGGAAACTAGATTCGTTTCCGGTTTAGAATACGAAAGATTTGGATGCATGCAAGAAATACAAGCAGTGATAGAAAACAAGCACCTTCCTGGGTGAACAAGAATGGATTCATCTTAGTCTAAATGAACCGGCATAAGAATGAATGGGCCATATCCCTGTGTTTGCTTAAACCATCTCTGAGATCCCAATTCTTGCTATGTTAATTGTGCAGTGTTAGTTATTAACCTACAATACATTCCATGGCATTGCCAGGTACCTGGATTCCTGCAAGAAGCACAGGGTTCTTCCCAACTCTGCAATACTTTCATGGCTTTACAAGGTTTTCCTAGTTTCAGCTTTCAATCCACCGTTTATCGTGCACTCCGTTCAACAAAGCTTGAGTTAGTAATTGTTTTTCACTTCATCTGGTCCTGCTGCTCAACCACGGTGTTTATAGACACTTTCATATCAAACCCTTGCTATGGGCAAATTAGCTTTTTCCTTTTTCCCTTTTGGGGGCTGAATTTTCTTTACATTGGGTTCTGATTCATTAGTATTCTTAATTAAAAACTTTGCTTCTATCACGTTTAATTAAAAACTGTATTCACTGCCGTGGTGCATTCACAAGGGTGCTACAGACTACGGTTAATAAGCTTTTCCTAAAACTTTAAACTCTCCAGTTGAGACTCTTCTTACAGTAAATTCATGTATACTATAGGTGTTGGAATTAATCTTCACAAAGCTCTTTTGTTTTTGTAGGCCTCACTGCAGAAAAGCAATCACCAGACATGCACCATGGTGATATCTTTAGACCAACTTGAGGATGCTGATATATCTCCACTTATTGAGGTCTTCCTCAATTTCCAATTTGATGCAATCAGCATGCTTTGCAAATCGTCCACTGGACTTTGTCAAGAATCTGTTCTGTCTTTAATGCACGCAACCAGCTTGAAACTGCATGTTGTTGATCTCCAGCATGTATCATTTACAGAAGATTTTCTTTGGTAGGTAAATGTAAATTTGATCCTAGTACAGCACTGTTTCCTGTCTGGTATACTATGCTTCTATTACTTCTCTTACAATGGTATATTAAATGTAAGTTGCATGTTATTCTATATTTGTGCTGCTTCTCCAAAACATTATATTATCTCTAAAACTGAGGCTTCTTCTGTCCTTTGAGAGTGATCCCTGGCAATTTGTGGTCTCCACAGTAATATTTTCCAAGGTGGTCTAAACTGTCATATGATGAAACTAAGGTTCACTGAGGCAAAAACATTCAACATTATGCAAACATTTGCACTGCTGCACACTCTTGCTCTGGACTTCTGTTCTTCACTCACTAGGATGGAGAAGGATTTCTTTGCTTATATGCCAAATCTAATGCGCCTTTCTCTCTGTGGAACAAGAGTTGCTGATCTCTGGACAACTAGTGCTGCCTTGTCCAGACTGACTTGCTTGGTAGAACTTCGGTTTCAGAATTGTAAGTACTGCAAAGAAACTGGACCTTGTCTTGCTTTGTTGGAAGGGATAACAGATTTACATGGAATTAGCTTGTTGGATCCTACTTCTGATTCAGGCCTTGTTTCTAGTAAAATGACCAATCTTCTGATTGAGGTCAGAAACATTTGCTTCTCAGTGTGATGTATGAATTAAGAATTTTACTGGCTTATAATTGATTCTCTCTTTTCTTTTCTGTGATCATCTATTTTACTTCGCAGGTTTCTCCATCTATATTGCATGTTGAAGAGGAAAGCAAGTCTCCTACTAGCATACTTGACTGTGATCTATCAAATTCATCAGTTGCTGCTGATGTATACTGTGTGCAGCATCCTTCTCCAATATGCTTTGAGAAACACTATAGGGAGTACATGATTACAATGCTTCCCCAGTTAAAAGTCCTAGATAACATACCTGTGACAGAATTGGATCGGAAAATGGCCAAAAGCGTCTTCTCTATGCATTTTGAACATTTACCATATAAACGCCAGTATAGTGAGAGCATTACCTCTGTTTTACATATGCGTGAAACAGGGATAATGTACAACAGAAAGTTCTCTGGAGCAAAGCATTCAACATCTTGCAAAAAAAGTCAAATTTCCCATTCCAGGTCTCTTTGCGCTGCCAAATATGGCTCTTCGATATGTCCTGTCCGACTTCACTTGTCTCGCTCCAGCCATACAATGAAAGAAGGTTCTAAAACCCTCCGGTCGAGGCAGTTTGAGTATCACCCATCTGACTCTAGTCTCATGGCTGTTGGAACTCTGGACGGTGAGGTGGTTGTGATCAACCATGAGATGGGAAATATTTTCAGATATTTCCCATCTTTTAGTGCAACTAACATAGCAATTGCACTTTGTTGGCTTCACAAGTATCCTTCAAAGGTATGTTATTTCCTCAACACCTGGCCTTAAATTACAGTTTCTTAAATCACAATAGCTGATCTGCATCCATATCAATACTGATGTTCCACCGGAGAGTCATAATCAGGAACATCCTTTGAATCTATGCTGATAAATGTTTTTCTTTATTGTGGAATATTAGCTTCTTGCTGGTTTTGACAGTGGATCCTTGGTACTTTATGACATCAATCAAGTGCCTCCAACGGTTGAGGACATTGATTTGGCTTCCAGCACCATGACCTATAACAAATTTGAGCAGTTAACTTCAGTTCATGTTAATGCAACAAATGACAAGTTCCTTGCAAGTAGTTATTCAAGGAAGGTCTCTATATATGACATTTGTAGTGGGCAGCGCCTGCAGTTGTTGGATGATATACATCAAGAACCCATTAACGTTGCTAAATTTGCTTGGCATTCTCCCCACCTGCTCGTTACCTCTTCATTTGACCGTGATGTCAAAATGTGGGATTTAAGACAGAAACCTATACAACCCTGTTATACCACTTCAAGCTCAAGAGGAAATGTGATGGTTTGCTTCTCCCCTGATGACCTGTTTCTGCTCGTCTCAGCTGTGGATAATGAGGTATCAGGATTGTAAATCAAGGATTAGAAAATAGCATATAGAGTGGTTACCACAAAGACTGATGTGCTTATATGAAATTAATGCTGAAAAACATTGATGGTGGCTATTTAATGCCCCTTCATCAGCTTGTGCATGTTTTAACCTATGTAACAGTACTGCCAGTTTTACATTCTGGCTACTGCTGCTGTTCCCAGGTAAAGCAACTTTTGGCTGTAGATGGGAGGCTCCACACTGAATTCGACATAGTCTCAACCGGAAGTTCACATAATTACACTCGATCATATTACATGAATGGAAGAGACTATATTATCAGCGGAAGTTGTGAAGAATCAGTTGTGAGGATTTGCTGTTCCCAAACAGGAAGGAGACTACGGAATATCTACTTGGAGGTATACTGCATTAATTAGAGCATTATGAATTAATAATGGATATGCGGCATTCATTAGCTACTCTTATAAGAAAATTTAAGTAACTGAGATTCTTCTAGGACTTTCTTTTCTTAAGAATCTTATTTCCTTCAATGTTTGCAGAATAGGGACCTGGGAAGCTCATATCTTGTGCAGTCCTTGAGAAGTGATCCATTTCGAGTAAGTTCTCTGTGCATATAAATTACAAGAACAATTAGGAAATTACAACCAACTTTGAAGTTTGAATTAATCTTAGTTTTCTGAGTCTTCATTTCACTTGGGAACAGTTGAATTAAGGGAGGTAACTCGACCATGACAATGTATAGCCGTACATATTACACATCTTGGATGGTGCAATGTCCAGAATTTAGTCTAAGCTTCAGTTCTTGAGTGTGCTCTTCAACCCCATTTGTGGGGGCTTTGTTGGATGGAAAAAATAGGGTGAAAAGAAAAAAAAAAAAAAAAATCAGTATCCTTTACTCATTGCTTGAACAGAGAGTAAGGGGGGGGCGGGTGGTTGAGAAAGTGTGTACGTTAATTTGGTTCCTTCTATAGACCTGAACAGTTGTATTTTTTGTTTCTTGAACCAGCATTTTGACATGGCAATCTTAGCAGCCTCCGTTCGAACAAGCTCACCATGGGAGATACTTAAGGTACATCTTTTTTCTTAACCCTTCCTCATTCTTTGTGTTGATGTGATAATGAAAAAAAGCCAGTCAATCCTTGTGACTTCTCACAGGTTAATATGTTGGCTTCAAGTAACTGCCAGAAGACAATCCAGTGCCAAGAATTCCATTCTCCCTAAGCGAGATCTTGTCAAACTCTCCATAAACCTATCTATGAAAGTTAGTATTAGTCTAATAATCCAAAGGGTAATAGAATTACCCTTCCATCAGTGCAAATAATTCTTTACTATACTTGGTCTGTCCTGTAGTTTGCATCAGTCTCTACTGTATTTGAATCTGAATCTTCTTGTTCAAAGATTGTATTTCCAACACCAGTCTCTAATGTCATAAATATGCACTAGTCGTATTTCTGATGTTGTAATCAGTGCTGTAATGCCAACTCCAGCCCCTTAATGCAAATGTTAAACAATTTGCAAGTTGTTCGCTAGGGATAGTAAAGCATAAAAGATTTTCATGTCGGTGCAGATAAAATAAAATAGGAGGAGACAAGACAACTGAGCATAAAAGGGGACGAGCAACGACAAATTACTGACTCAAATTTAACGACGTCGAAGCTGCTAAGTGCCTTCTTTATGTGGGGACCCATGTTAGATTTGACTGCTAAAGAATCTTGAAAACCACCATTTCTGACTTCTGCGAGCATCGATGTAGAGTCTGTAAGACACTAATTAGGGTAGGAAGGAAACACAGCGGAAGGTCTCCTCAATAAAGATTAATAAAGAAATCCTGCCTTAATTAATTAATCTTCTCCTGTCCCAGTAAAAGCGTACACAAGCCCAGGTAATACCCCACTTTAAAACTCCTCAGATTTACAGCTCCGACTCCAACCAACCCTGTATAAATACACTGAGAGTTGTTCTAAATCACCACCTCGGAGGTCAAGAAGTTTTATAGTACTCATTTTGGAATAGGCTTTCATAAATGAAAATGAAGATTGTTATCATTGCTCTGCTCATCTTTGCCCTTGTCGGGAGCTCCCTGGCTCTTCCGGGTGCACCCTCCCCCACAGTTGCACCGAGTAAGAATAGCACATCTCTACCATAGATATCTCTCCACTTCATGTATCTTGCACTCATGTCATGCATACCTGAATACTGTTGTTATTTGCTGTTATGAACACACATACCCACTAATTAGGCTGTTTTATCAATCTTTTTGAAGGTTACTGTGACTCAAAATGTGGTGCCAGATGCTCCAAGGCGGGAGTAAAAGATCGTTGCCTTACTTACTGCAACATTTGCTGCAAGAAGTGTAACTGTGTTCCCTCTGGGACTTACGGAAACAAATCAGAGTGCCCATGCTACAGAGACATGGTGAACAATAAAGGCAAATCCAAGTGCCCTTGAAATCTTTATTCATTAATGACACCAAGAGGACTAATATTGAACCAAAAAAAGTGTTCTTTTTTTTTTTTCCCCCCCTTCAAAAGCCAGGAAATTCAGTCCACAAATCGAACTTCAGAAAACACTTTCTTCGTTGGAGTGTAACAGATGATGGAAATTCAAATACCCTACACGTATGTCGGTTCTTTGGTTTTGTTACCAATTTTGTTCCTGTTTCCTTCGTGACAAGAAAGGCAAATGAGAAACCAAATACATCATTCGTTTATGCTTTAGCTTTATAGTAACCTCCGCTAGAGCTTCTTACAGTTCTAACTGCTTCATTTATCAAGCATGACGATGATATATCAGAAAAGTGGAAATGCTAAAAAAAAAAAAAATATATTCAAATAGATCCGCAATTGACGAGAACTAACTTTCCAATTATATAATATTTGTCCTTAAATCATCTCGAGAAAAGGCAAGAAACTCGCAAGAGTCTCAGTTACGTTTGAAATCACAGCAGCTAAGAAATTAGATTGCTCCGTTCTGCTTTACGCTAACGCCAACTCAATAAACCAAAAATAGATAACATTAAATAAATAGAATGAAAAGGGAAAGAAACAGAAAAACCTATAAAGAAAGTATCCGGGGCAGGCTTATTTTATATATCTTTGAAGAATCAAAGACTCAAAAACCATAGGTTACTAAAAGAAAAAGCCGGAAAAGAGACCATCAAAATGACGCTTGAGCCTTTTAAACATACACTTTATTAAAGATAAAATTGTGACTAAATTGGATTTAACTTACTTGGATAACCAATATTAATATTTCGGTAATTACTGCAAAGTTTTTACAAAAAATTCTATCCCCAACCCTGGATTTGAAGCTGTCTTACATCCCTTTTCTCCTCAAAAGGAGGTTTGTAATAAAATTGCCATTCCTTTCGTTGGTGACTTTACCGGTCAGTATTAGTAACAGTACATTAAACTTATGTATCTTTAAAATGAAGTACATGTGAAAAGAATTAAATATAATAGAATATTGGCCTTTCTAGCTTGTGCTCAAAACACATTTGAATGCAAGAACATAACTATAATACTTATAATATTTAAATTTGCAAAAGAAATATTCTGAATTATTAATTTCTCCTATAAAATTTATTTACCATATATATATATGTATATATATTCATAAGTCTGTTCTATATCATATCATATATCAGTTGCGAATAACTAATGAATAAATGTCATGGGAACAAATGCTCCAAAGAAGCAATTAAATAAAAATATCTATTTATGAAAGAATATTATCCATCCATCTTTACTCCTCGTCTTTCTCCAAATGCAGATTGAAAGTGAGCAATGTAAGATACAAAAGGGTAATTTCCACATTCACATACAGTGTTATCTAAGAGGATTTTCACAATCCCCACAAATCACCTTCTTTTCATTTTCATTTTTTTTTTTTTTTCACAAATCAACAATCACCTATGGAACAAAACAACACTAATAAATTAATTGCAGCACGTGATATACACACACTAACCTTGATTTTGTGGTTCTAAACATCTATATATCAAAATCAACCCCGGCCTGCATTGCCATGCCGTTGGTTTCTGAAATAGCTAAGAAGTGCTTGAGCCTGCAAACAGTTTTTCAATTAATTAAAAAAAAAAAAAAAAATCAACGTAAGAAATAAAATGTAAACAGGGAGAGGGAGAGGGGGAGAGGGGCAAAGGAATTAATGATGCACCTTTTCTCTAGCTCTCGGGGTACCCGACTGTGACAATGCCACCAAAGGGGGAACAGCGCCTTCCTGGAGAACTGCGTTGCAGAATCTATTGCTGCTAGTACATAGCTGCAGAAGAGCTGCAGCAGCATTCTCCTTACCTCTTGCAGAACCTAGCTCAACAACCTCAACAAGAACAGGAATTCCTCCTTCCAGACCAATGGCAGTCCTTCCCTCCTGAATGGTAGCAAGATTTGATAAAACAGCAACTGCTTTGTCAACCATACCTGCAGCAGGATCCATCAAATCTACAAGGTGCTTCACTGCACCAGCCTGAACAATGTGAGCCTTGTTTTCGTGAAATATTGATAAGTTAAACAAAGCTGTTGCTGCATCTTTCTTTCCCCTAGGAGTTCCATTTCCCAACAAATCAACAAGAGGTTTGATTGCCCCTGATCTACCTATCTTTATCTTGTTTTCCTCAATCACTGAGAGGCTGAAAAGAGTCGCAGCAGAGTTTTCCCTTGCCTCAGGACTCCCTGTCTCAAGAACATGAATCAGAGGGTGAATTGCATCTGCATTTGCAATTGCAGTCTTGTTGTTGTCATTAATGGATAAATTGAGAAGAGCAGTCACAGCATTTTCTTGAATCTTCATGTCAGATGAACGAAGTAGATCAACTAACAAGCTTATAGCCCCACAATTAGCAATTACAATTCTGTTATCCATATTATGCTTTGCAAGCAACCTAAGTTCAGAAGTGGCAGTCCTGTGTGCCTCCAGGGAACTGCTTTTCAGGTCCTCCAATAGCTTTCTAACTTCAGCCTCAACACCAGAAAGATCAGCTCTTGTTTCAACTGGAGGAGAGGAAACAATTCTTGGAACAAACCTATCAGAAGATGGCCTGCGCCACATTGTTTGGCTTCGAGATCTAGTCTCTAGTCGAGAAGGGAATTCAGGCTCTCTCTGTGTAGTAGTCAAGCCAGCTGTAGGCTGAGGCTCAGACATAACCTCCCCTGAAACATCACTACTGTAGGCTACTGCATTGGAAGGCACATCATTGCCGTCTCCTGTCATTCCTTGTGATGAATTTGAATTAGACAGATTGCTGGAAACTGAGGTACTCCTGTTGTGACCCACAGTTAATCGTTCATCAGCCCTAGGTACATTATCTCTAGAAGGAGATGTAAGAGATTGGCAGCTTCTATCTCCAGAATTATCCAACCTGTCTTCAGAGTTCCTCAGGGACATGCTTTCAATATCCAATCCATTTCCAGTTACTCCAGGCAAAGACTCCTCAGAAGATGAACGCGGATGAATAGAAGGTGACCTTGATCCTTCTTGCTGGATTCCACTAGATGACATTACATTTTTTCTGGGAGAACTTAAGGAACGGGTAGAATCTGGTGATGTAGAGAGGTTAACCTTTAAATGACCTTGGACATGAGAATCCCTAACCACAGCTGAATCTGCATGACCAAGAAGCAAAGCAGGCTGGTTCAAGCACATAGACTTCAAAGGGTCCGGCAGTTTTACATTGTTTGACTCACACCAACTAGCTATGAGTGCCTTCACGGTGTAATTAGGAATAAGATTGGTGTGAGCTAGAGTTTGTCGTGTCTTTGGGCAAACAGTAAGTCCAAGATCAATCCACTTTCGAATAAAAGCACGCTCATAAGTTTGTCCTGATGCAACAATAACTGGGTCAGTCATGAGCTCAAGTGAAAGAGGGCAACAGAAATCAGCTGGTATTGGCACCGGACTACAGCTTTGGGACTGCTTTGTCATAACAAGGCGATCGTGCATGTGTGTAACAAGAGCAATCATTTGATCAATGTACTCGGCTTCTCCAGTCTTTTCAGCTTGTTCAGCATTCTCTTTCAATTTCTCAAGGGCTACAGCTTCAATGAGAAGCTCCTGATTTGATTTCAAGCTCAGGCAGTCCGCAATTTTTGCAAGGCTTTCTGAGCTGGCTTCAGAACCCTCCACCACTTGATCCTTAATAGCTTGCATAATAGTTACTGATGTTTGATCATTACCAATATGCTTAAGTTTCTGTGCAGAGAGCTGCAATTCAAAATAGAGGTCTTGAATGACAAAGAAAATAAAACAATACTACAACTAAACAACTAAGTTGTTTAGTCTAAGCATTCAATACAAACATAAACTAGACATTTATTTTAAGTTGCTACCTCAAGAGATGCTACACTTAGTTCAGTTGTACTTTCTTCCAAAGATTTCAGCAGCTCAAAAATTTCCAATCCAAAAGTTCGAATTTTTGCTATCAATGATTCAACTTGTAGAACCTACAATGGATGCTTATATCAGCTACACAAAAATCTTCTTAAAGAACTCTTTATAGCAACTTTGCAAAATAAAACAAGTTAATGACACATAGAAAGAGACGAAAGGAATAAAACCCTTCCTCCATTTTCCTTCTTCCTTCTTTCAGGGGCTTCCCAATAGAGTAAAACAATGTATATCAACAAAATATAATTTTAAAAGCGAAAAAGAATTGTGGATCTCTAAACATACAAAATAAACTTTACTCATTAGCATTTGCCAGCTTTCAAAGATCTCCCTCAACTCCTCAACACACTGCCCAAGCCCAGTAAGAGCCTTCTGAAGCTTCTCATTGGAAGTAAATTCAGCATCAATGATAGAATCAAGTACTGGCTTCAACAACTTCAGTATCTCTTCAATCCTTTGGTAATATTTCTGGACGGGTTCACAGTTTATGTTTTCATGAGCTGATAAACGGAAGAAAGAGGATATATTGTTGACAAGCACTTTTAACAGCTTTATCTCCATCAGACCTGGACAACAGGTGACAAAACAGTCCTCAATATAAAGAAAGGCACTGAGAGCATTACATGACTAAATAAGCAATAAGAAGAGTTAAAGGGAGTTCTAAAGATATTAACCTTCGGTAGAATCAGCTTATAAGAACATAAAACAAACAAAATGGCTTCATATTAAACAAGTATACATGTTAACTATTTTTTAGATTTCAGACTTCCAAAGAAGCTTCTAGTTGATGTACTGGTCAATGAAAGAACTCACAAAGCTTGACCATGGCAATAGCATCAATAGACTTAAATTGCTTTCTACAGTAGTTCGTAATGTTATTAAGAAGCTCAAAAAATAGTTCAATAAGTCCTAATGTTGTTTTTTATCAAGTGCACATCAGCACCATTTCAGTATTTTTAAATGTCAGCTTAAAGTTATGATGAATCATTGAGAAGTGTGTAAATTTCAATCTATTTGCAACAATTTCTTAAGCTCATTCCGTGGAATATCCTTATTACCTACCACGATTGAACAGTGAAAGTGGTAAAATAAAACTACAAATTATTTTAGATCTCCCACAAAATCAATTGCATCAGATTATATCCCTAAATCTAAGCCGCAGAAGCTGTATATTTGCTACCCTCATCAAGGTGTCACTGAATCCAGAGGAATCTCATCAACTTCCATAATTTTTCAATCAGAAGGCTTTCAAAATGAATCATCTCTCTGAAATATTCCTACAAGGATGGTCCCATGCACTGGGGTCACTGGGGCAGACATTAGAAGTGTGTTTCACAAATTTCCTGTGAAAAGCGGGATACTTCACTTTACCAAAGAAAGAAAGAAACCATACTCTTGAATCAAGTTTCTAACCAAATGGAATTAACATGCCTCGCAATCCTAACCAAATAACTAGATCACATTAAAACCAGCAAGTCATTACATCAAATATTTCAAAGCATTACTAATCACCTAACATTTTATACAGACAAAAATGAAATGGATAATATGGCCTTGGACAAGGACTAATAAGGCATTGCCAGTAGTGTTGTCAGGGCAAGCCCTAGATATGAGAAACAAGCTTCACGCCAAGGCCACAAAACGTGCAATACTATCCAATAATATGTAGGAGGAGCAATAAAGAGCATCAATTCATTCTTCACTCTTTTATTTTTGCTCACATATCAATGTGAGTTCCTCATCCAGCCATGTGATAGCAGACTCCCAAAATGTATGAAAGTGATATGATGAGAGGTCCTCCTGATTCATCTCTTTTGAAATTTTTCAGCCACTCAAATTTGGAGGAATTGAGAGGCAACAGTACCAAATTACAAGTAGAAAACAATTTCTTTTACATCTATGCTATTCTTTCAAGCTATGATTTAGGGAGTAAGGCATTTCACTTATCTCCACTTATGATTTAGGGAGAGAGGTTGGGGAAGAGATTAACCACCCTTGAAGCCTTCCAGAACCCTAGAAAGATTCGAGACTAAGCAAATCAACAAACAGAATAAAATGGAATCTAGTTTGAATGCTTCCACTTAAATGTTCTCTGTGAGCTTCTCAATGTCCAAGTATTTTGAACCCCATCTTCCTATTGGCAGCTTCATAAGCACATTCACAGATGATAAATCTCCATCCGTAGACATAATATGAGCAACTGAAATAAAATGTAAACTCTTCCGACAAAACAGATGTTACATAGCATTGTTGCAACACAAAAAATCATACCTATAAAAAAAAGGGGGGGGGGGGGGGGGGACCGTA
>JAXGGT010000162.1:11173328-11184398 GCA_035583425.1 Marsdenia floribunda | reverse complement strand
ATTTAAATTAATATTTGTTCAAATTTAAATAGACATCCTTTTGTGAGGTATGCTTTGACCATATATTTTTAAACGACTGCATATATGAGTATGATTTTGAATTCATGACTTCCCGTGTATTAGGATAACACCTAACTAACTAACTCTAAGTAATTAAAATTATTTAATAATTTGTTCTCTAATTTTTTATTTTTAAGAAAATATAAATAATATAATGATAAATATAGCAAATAAATTTTATTTTTAACTAATTTAAATTGAATGAGCCACTCAAATAATTTCCATACTGGCTATTATGGGCCTGATAAATGCTACTATTGTATTTCTAAGAAATAAATTCCAATAGTAAAAGCCCAATTACACCAAGTCCACTTTTGAGAATCTATACAAAATAGAATCGGGCTTGAGATTACATTACATGCCCTGCAGGCTCAATAAAATGGCCTACTCAATCGACACCGTCCACGTACTACCACATCAACCCTTTATATTTACAGAAAAAGAAAAATGAAAAAATGTTACAACTTCCTCACTTTGCCGATATGTCTCCGGCACACCGGACAGTTCTTGCTCTCTTCTTCCTTAATCCTGCACGACAGAGAGTCAGTTGAAACCGGTAATAATAACACGCAAATTATCTAATCAATCAAAAAGTGCGAAACAGTGCTTTATTTTCCAATTGATGTTGGAAAAGTTTTTCAGTATCTGGTTTTAGGTTGAACTAATTTATTTGTAAGTAGTGGTAGTAGTAATACCTTCGGGCACAACGGTAACAGGTGGCACAGTGACCACAGGGGACAAAGAAGCAGTTCCGTTGATCATCGTAGCAAATTACACAAATCTTTCCATCATATAAATCCTCAGATGAACTGCTGCTGCTGCTGCCGCCGCCATTATATTTTCCAGTTTCTAAATCTCCTTCTTCACATGTTCCGTAGGTGAATGCAACTGCCTCTTTTGCCAACAATCTGCTCCTCTCAGTGGCGGTCGCTGCTTCCGTTGCATCCGTTTCGTTGCAATTCCCCAATAATTTCGTAATCAGGGCAAGAACCATAAAGAACAGCACTGAAATTAAACATAGACACAGAGACATGATCTTCGGAGATTCCAAGAAAGTCTGCTCTCTTAATTTAATAGTATTCTGTTCTGTTTCCCTGAAATTGTACTACATCACTGAGTAAAGAGTATTGTAGATTTGTTGAGAAACTCACGCAAGATTGTGACATAAACAACAAAACGTTCAGCCATGGTAAGAGCAACTTGCCATTCCATATCGTCCTGCAAATAACAAAGACCAAAAACAGATCATGACCTTTTAGTTTAATTAATTATTTGTGGAGAAGAAAAAAATAAAGGAAATATTACATCTTGTGTGGTGATGAGAATAGAGTTATTGTTGTCGCTCAGAGGAAGTCCAGGGGACATGTTTTGTGTCTGAATCTTCTGTTAGATTGCTACGGCTTCAGTCTTCCTCCTTGTCTGAGTCTGCACAATACAGTGTTGACGAAGGTAGAGAAAAGCAACCGCTCCTGAGTACAAAAGATGAGAGAGTCGGCATGTCATAATAATAATAATAATTACTAAAATGCTTTTTGTGAGGTTGAGAGCACTAATTAAGTGCTTTATTGCTTTTGAACCACTCTTTCGTTTCTCTCAAGCAAATTAAGGAATAACTTTCTCTTTTTCTTTTACTGGCAATTGAAAAGGAAAGAACATGTTCTTTCATAAATTCAAACCGGATGAAAACTCTGTCTGAACAAATAAATAATCAATCTCCCGATTATAACAAAGATTCCAACAAATTATAATCAAAATAGAACTGCAGAGAAACAGTTGATTATTTCTCTGTTGAAGCAAATAGTAAAGCAAGATTCCACTTTCCACAGTGTATGTATATATATATATATATATCTTATCATTAATTGCCTCCATTAACCTAACCAAGTTCAAAGTATAATAACAAAACGAGCAGTCTGATCTGATGAACACAGTTTACCTTAATTTTCCTGCTCTTGTCTTGTTGATTCACCAATGCATATGAATTTCATGAAGCGAGGCTCATCAGACAAAGATGCAAAAGATGGGAAGGAAAAGTTCACCTCCTCAGCAGCAGCAGCAACAACAACAACTAAACGCCGCGCTCTAATAATAAAGGTTGTCGGAACATTGAAGAAATTAATGAGAAATCCAGAGGAGAGAGAGAGAGAGCGATCGTCTGCCAAATGTTAACAATCTGAATTGTGAGACGGGACTGTAACCCAGAAGACCCTTCGGTGATTCTCGGAATAATATTTGATAGGCTTCCGACGATCAATTATTTCTGAAGTCTGTCTGTCTGAACGGTAGATGGCCTATCTTCAATGACCGTTTTCCTGATTTAAGTTGCTTCAATTTCAAAACCTCGGCTTATTTATTATTATTATTATCAATTTCATTTTTTTTTTTTTTTTTTTTCTGAAAAAAAAAAAATTTAAACAGACAAATAAAATCAAAATTAATTTTCTTCTTTGGTTTAATTTCATACTTGAAGAATCGAGAAAGGCCAAACAAAAAAAAAAAAAGGAAAAGAAGATAATAAAATTAATTAAATACGACATAACCCATCCCCACCACGAAGCAAGGTCTCAATCTGCCTGAAGTAAAACAAAATATCCACCCAAAAAATCCAAAAAAAAAAAAAAAGACAAAATATCCACCATTTTCTTCTCTCTCTCTCCATTGTTATTATATATATTTAATATTTTTTAATAATGAAGTTTGTAATGTATAAATACTTTTTTTTTTTTTTTTTTAAGGTACTAATCCTCATACTTATCCATTGACATATAATTAAGAGAAATTAATCAACGTGGACTTATTGCATATTTTTGAGAAATTACTTCAAACCTACTTATAATAATGCTTCACTTTTTATTTGAAAAAAAAAAAAAAAAACAAAAAAGCCTTTTTACATATTAATATATACTCAGATCACCATTTTTTTTATTGGAAAAAGAAGAAAAAAGAAGAAGGAATTATAGCAAACACTTCACGAATCCAATGCAAATTATAAAGAAAATATATATTATATATATATAAACTAATAAAAGTAAGAAACCTGCCCATTTAATTGAGGTTATCAAAGTCAATAATGGTCGGTAGCTTAAAATAGATTATTTTATTATTATTATTATTATTAATTTTAAAAAGTGAGCCGAATACTAAGTATCCAGTTAACTCGTACGTTAATGATCATGTTGTGGTTGGACTTTGAATAATGATGCGCATAAAATAACATTTTTAGCAATTGACTTCAAATTTATCATTAAAAAAAAAAAGGAAAAAATTTATGGCTTTCGAATAATAAAGCTACGTATATAACATTATTATTATTATTATTTTAATTTATCAAGTTTTATTATAATGAATGGAAACTTGTTTCATATTTAGTCAGAGAGAAAATAAATTCCAAACTTTATTTTATTTAAATCTTCGATTAATTAATAATTATTTTATAAAAACTTTTTTTAAAATAATTATTTTGAATCTGAACTAATTTAAAATTAAATATGAAAATTATATATATTTTTTAATATTTAATATTTATATATTTTATATAATTCTAATTCAAGACTATATTTAATAGAAAGAAAGAATTTGTCCTTGTTGAATAAATTAATTAAGTTGTTGGGTTATTTGGGCCAAAATGGACTTGTTTAGGCCGTATAATTCTTGGATAAAACTTGAGATATACTCTAAATGGGTCAGACTCACCCACTTTTGAGTAGAAACGTTCACAATCTAGTTTATCTATAGACAAAAGAGGCCCAGTCCATGCACAACGAGGTACTTTTCTTTCTATATTTCTTTATTTTTGGACTCTTTCATAATAGTTGGTGCCAGCTATGAATTAATTCATCTATAACAATTCCCCAATTCAAGTGATAAAAATATATAAAATTTTAAATAAAATTTTAAATTTAAATTTAAGTATTGAAAGAGTTTAATTTATGAAAATAATATAATTTGATTCGTCAAGGCGTAACTCAGTTAGTAGCAGTCTTACTTATGATTTGAAAGGTCATAGGTTCGAGACATGACTGAGGAAAATATGCCTCACTCATAATAAAAAAAAAAGAAGGAAAATTACAAAAGGCCCAAACTATCCCTCAAAAAAAAAAAAATAATTTGATTCAATTATAAATTAATGGAAAAAAAAAATATTAATAAAGTGCGTCCCAACATGCTAGGATAAATGGAAACCTTCATTCACGTGGCACGACTTAGTTGCTCGCACGTTGTTGGACTAAACTATATATATATATATATATGAAGGAAGGCATGAACTAATTGTGTAATACGTTTACAGTTACTATTACAGAAGGCATGGTTCAGACATCAGTAAGCATCTATTTGAAGCCATAAAGTTCCACGAACAACCGTCTGCTAATATACTGCCAAAACTCAAAAATCATCCCTTTTTTAACAAAAAAAAATAATAATAATTATTATAGTTATCTGAAATTCTTTAATTTTCGATAGCATCAGTGAAGATATCGTCATGGTGGTGAAGAGATATATATATATATGCCTCAATCAAATCTAATTATAGAAGCATGGGATAATCATGCATCGATCACTGGCTAAAACCGTATATATACGTCCACATAAAAATCCACCCGCTAAAGATCATACGATATGCTTCCAAGCACAGAAAGGAAACTGTGATCTGCAACTTACAAAAGTAAATTATTTCTACACCAATTTAATCTTTTCTTTCTGTTTGTTTTTTTTTTTTTTTAAAAGACAAATATATATATATATATGTATATTTGAATGGCGAGCCCAGAAAGAGAATATATATCTTGGTCACTTCATTCGCGGGGTATTTTCATAACAAACAAGCAGGTTTAGTTTGCTGTGTTTTTTGATGGGATCGGGACGGAGAAGAGCATTGCACTCGCGGACGGGAACGACCATAGTCTATGAAAACGTTACAAGATTAAATTGCGGGGTTAAATTGCCACCTACTCTAAAAGTTTAAGCTGATAGAAAGGGATTAAATTTATCCTCTAACAGACTATGCAATGCAAGGAAACAATGCTGAAAAGTCGAAAGAAAAGCCAACAAGGAGCAGTCAAAATGTGCAAAATAATTACATCGTGCGACAGATTATTTGAACTAATTAAACAAAGCCAGAGACCCAAGAGATCGGCCCGAAAACCTTTGGGGTCGTCAAAAAGATTACAAAAAGAGGAAAAAAAAAAAGAAAAAGCACTAAAGACACCTTCCAAATAAAAGATGTGAATATTGGCTATTTTTCCCTTTTTCATTTTTTTAAAAAAACACAAACAAAAGTAACTAAGACCACTGAAGACGGAAAGGAAAACGATAAAGAGATATTTCTTTTGGTCCAGAGGCTAGGGGAGGGGTGGGGGGCATGCATGGTTGGTAGCTAACCAGGGGTATATTACTTTGGCAATATTTTATTCTGTTAAACTAGCTACCTAGTTTTAGTTTCTTCGTTCTGGCGTCCAGTGTGGTGCAGCTGGGCTAAAGTGAACCGAGACCACTCTAGAATCCAGCAGTTCCATGATGGGTGTGAAACTGACGCATCTTGGGACCTTGTATTGGTTGATCGAAGCACCCCTTGAGATTGCATAATCCATGAGCTCCTCAAATGTACCGCTTTTAACCACCCTAATTTCTAGTGGTCCAATCGAGTTGTCAGCCACTCTTCCTTGTCTGTACACTGAATTCATCGATTCTTCCATGGCTAGGCAGCACTGGTTCAGGACCTCTTGGCTCGGGGAGTTGTCTGGGTCCTTCACTAGCAGTTCCCAGTAAATCACGTAGTGACCCGGGATGGACGTTGCATCGGCATAGCTGGTGTACTCCACCACACTTGTATTGAACTCCCGCAGGAGTTTAGATGCATTCTCGATGCCCTTTTGCAACTCCGACTCGTCGGTTTTATCTGAGTCTATGCTCAGTAGCACGTTCTTTCTCCTTATGAATTTGAACTGGGGTGCGCGGTTATGGAAACCGGTAACTTCAAGAATGTCGCCCACCCGGTAGCGACACAGCCCTGAGTAGGTTGTGATAATGAGCTCGTACTGCTTCCCGACCTCCACATCTGCGAGGTCCACGAGACTGGGCGGGGAGTCACGGGAAATAATATTGTTTGGATCGTGCGGGAGGAATTCAAAGTAGCCCATGTTTGGCATGATGGTGTAGGAGACTTCAGAGGGCTTAGACATTGGCTTTAAATTGAGGCCGAAGTAGCACTCGGACGATGCATACATGGTGCATGCAAGTGGTAGCCCACCACTGTAGTAATCGAGAGTAGGGATGTACTGAGCCATTGCCCCCGTAACAATCACATCAAGGTACTTGGTCCGAGGCCAGATTCTTGTAATAATTCGCTCCCAGTTTTCACCTTCGCATTCCTTGATTATGAAATCCGAGAGTTGAGGGTTAGGTTTATTAAGGATTTTTGAAATGCACTCTCGAATGGGAGGGTCTGTGAGCTTAGGGTTTAAGTTCCCGGTTCTGATGTCTTGAGCAAGTTGTTTCCAGTTGAGTTGGAGGAAACGAATGGCTCTGAGGAGGCCAGAGGCAAATACAGCCCCCATTCTGAGGACTTCATCTCTCATGATAAGGCCACAGAGCATCTGAGAGTACATGCTCTGAAAAGAATCAGCACAAAGAATTGTCTCATTAGGGCTGGTGTAAACCATGTATGGATCGTATGGTCTTGTCTTGAAATGGTCGCTCTTGTAGTAACTTGTGAGTACTGGACGTGCAAGAAGGCCACCGCGGGTCTTTGTCTCGGCCTTCACAAACAGGAAGTACAAACCCTTCCCTTTGTCCAAATCCTTAACGTAGCTGTTCATCAGATTGAATTATTCGTGATTAGGCGAAAAGAAGAACAGAAAGATTAAATAAAGAGCCTTCGAACAGAAAATAACATAAAACTAAAATAAGCAAGTTAGCAGTAAAAGTAATAAACTACTAACAGGTTCATAACGGGCATAAGGAGACTGTAAAGTTTCTGTCTGCGGTCCAACTCTTCATGAATTGTTGGCATGAGCTTTCTTTCACCAGCAGACGTCCCGGAACTGGTCCACCAAAATTTTACGGATTTCATTTTCATGTTGTAATAATATAATTAACATAATTAAAAGTAACTTTAATTTTCAATTCTAATTCTAATTCTAGCTATATATGGCGCCCCTCCTCACCCCTACGATCTCCCACTCCCCTAAAAAAAAAAAAGAGTAATATATATATATATATAAAAGCATCTTTTATTTCTGGATACACAATGATTTTCCTAATTAAGATTAACAGTTAAATTTACCTGGTAAGGAACTCAGAGATGGGACGAGAAGAGAAAATGGGAGAGCGATCGCCATTTGCAACACGTTCGATGTAAGGCTGAAGATCCTCGTAAGTAACAACAGGAACTTTGGCCTTGAAAGTTTCCCTGTCATTAGCTCCATGAACTGTAAACCTCTGCAGGTATTCAGTTTTTGCATTCTGACTCAAGATTTCATTCAAAACCTTTTCCTGCACAGTGTCACAATTTCTGGTCATCTCTTCGATAAATTGAAGAGCAATGGCGTCCTTCCCACATACAGGAGGACCGAGAGGCGAACAAGACAAACCAGAATCAACCGCCATGATTTTTACACAAAGGTAATCCGAAAAAAAAAGAAAGAAAAAGCTAACAACACAGAAAGAAAGGAATTAGAAAGAAGAAACAATAAAATTAGGGATCGTCTCTGAAATGAAGGCGCTGTGTGCGAGAGATGATTGAATTTTTTGAGGAATTAGGGTCCCTTTTTATAGCGTGGGGAGATTTTTTTTTTTTTTTTTTTTTCCAAAAAAAATTCATTTTAAAAGCTTCAAAAAAAAAAAAAAAACGTAACGTCCACGTAAGCAAAGGTGAGTGGTTACTTGGAGAGATAGTCTGGAAATGGATGATATATATATATATAATATGTAATGAATTGTAATGTATCCCTAAGGGAAAGACTTTGACGGAGAGTAAGTGTTAAAGAGAGAGAGAGAGAGACATTGAAATATTTTGTTGTCGTGGTTGGTGTAGTCTGCAAAGGAAACATGTGGGCTCCTCTATACGTCACGTAGGTTTGCTTAAGGAAAGACATGTGGGCCAGACGGGTTAGCCAAGTCAGCACGATCCAGCGCGGATATTTTTGTCCGCGACTGACCACGCTACTCGTTCCATAGAGCTTTGTTGGTCACGGATAACGATACCTTGCCGGCTAATACCATTGATGCCCTGGAAAAATACCTTCGTGTTAAGGTAAGGTACAATCCGAGGTTCATCTATATATGGAGAGTGGGACGGCGGCTTTGGCAATTGGCATTGACGGGGGATCACGTTGCCATTTTCCATGCATTTCCTGTTTGTACGTATATGTTTCTGTTGGAATTTAATTAACGTTGTTTATTTGTTTAAATATGTACATATGTTGGACTAAATTCTAACAGTAAAATTAATTAATTTATTTTATCTTTAATTTGAATAATTAATATTGACAGCATGCTCAAATTAAAAGTTTCCCGCCACTAATTACATTAATATTAAAAAAAAATATAAAATAAAATTTTAAAGTTAAATGACATTAATATTATCAATCGAATACAACTTTTAATTGATTGAGTTTTGTGTCTCTAATATTTTTTTTTAAAAAATAATAAATTATAAATTTAAGTCATTTTAGTTCTTAAAAAAAAAAAAGAAAAGAAAATCGTTTCAGAAGATAAAAAATATATATTTAGATGCATAAAAAACTAAAGAAACGTGTTATCATAAAATTTGTGTAAGGGTAGTCAAATAAAATAAACTTGTCACAGCAAGAAATTTGGAATTTATTTAATTTTTAGAATAAAAAAAAAAAAGAGGTGGAGGAGGAAGAAAAATATTGTAGTGCAGCAATCACGTGGATACATCCTAGGAATTGCCATAACATTTTAGGAAGAATTTCTGCTTTGTATTGTTGTTCCTGTTCTCCGTATCAGTTGCTATTTTTTTAATCACTCGTGTTCCCAGATTACATATTTACGCCTAATCCATGGCATTGTTTTCATCGCCAACTTTAATCCTATCTTATTTTTATCTTTTTCTTCTCTTTTCTCTCTCTCTCTCTCTCTCTCTCTCTCTCTTTTTGTGAGTGTGTATTTATTTAGATCTATGATTGAGCTTCTCCCACCCCCATCCCACAACCAAGCCCCCCCACCCCCGGAGCCGGAAAAAAAAAAAAAGAAAAAAAAGAAAGCCCTGTGATTATGATGAAGTAATTCTTTATTACAAGATTTTATCGTATTTTTACATGATCTTTCACTTTTTTAATTTTAAAACTTTTCAATTCATAACTTATATATATATATATATATATATATATATATATAGTGTGTGTGTGTGTGTGAAGGAAATACACATTAAATCCTATATATGGACTATAATTGAAGAACTAAGGTTACAATAATTCTACTGGATTGAGGTACAAGGAATGGTGAATAAGTTAGTACCAAAATATTATTTTTTCTCTCTCATCAATTTTATTATTACCAGATATATACTGCTTCTCTCTCGCACCTATGGGGAAACCTCTTTATTATTATATATTATTATTGGAATAATTTTGTTTAAAACATAAACTTTTCAACTCAAATATTCTCAAAACTTTTTCTCCCCTCTGAGAAAACACTCTAATTCTATCACACTAAATCAAATAGGTCACCCAAATTAAAATATACCATATATTTTTCATAAATAATAATAATTAATAATAATAAGGATTATTATTCGACTTGAGCATCATTTCAATAAGAATTATCATTTTACTATAATTTATCTATTAAAATTTTTATAATTATAACTTATCCATCCATATCATTTCAATATTTTAAAAAATATTAATGGTTAATTTACAGTAAAAATATAGAGATTTTATTAACTAAAATTTAAACATAGAGACTTTAATAGAAAATATAACCTATAATTCAAATACCAAAATCCAATACTAATTCTTATAATAATAATCTTGGAACTTCTTTACTTTGCATAAGGACAAGAAAAAGTAAAATATATACTTAGAATATCAAAATTTCTTTTTTTTTTTTTTTTTTTAATTTGATTTTCATAAACTGACATTAAGATAAAATAAAAGAAAAAAGAAGTTACTACGTACATTTGATAATGGAAGGAGTAAATGATAGTAAGAAGAAAAGCAAGTTGAATACCCATTGCTAGTAGTTTATATATATATAATAATAATAATACAAATTCAAGAGGAGATCGATCCAACAGCTAAAAGATCACTAGAAGAGAAAATTGCTCCCTCCGGGCAGCACATTATTACGTACATCGGTCGGCAGACAATGAAATATATATATATATACACACACATATATATGTATACGTGCATGCACCCATAGCTCTTGAAGTTGATTAAACGGATTTCTTTTCCAAAAAATAACGTCAAAATCAATTCCATGATTCTTCCCTGTCATGAACTTTCTTACATCACCTCTTCATGATTTCTCTAGAACTTAACATTCTTCCTCTAATTTCAGCAATAATATAACTATAAACATTAATCTCTACACAAACAAATATTCATTTATTCAAAAAAAAAAAAGAAAAAGAAAAAGAAATTAAAATGGTACCTCCCATTCACTACAAAACATGAAAGAGAAAAGGCATTTGTCTCTTAAAAAAACATGAAAAAGAAAAGAGATCCCAATGCACAAACGTTTTGAAACGACTGAAGAGATGGAGGGAGAACCCACAAAATTGACTTTCTCCCGTACATATATTCTTTTGATGTGAATCTGATTAGAGAGCTTTTTTTTTTTTTTTTTTTGATTCTTATATATTTTTGTTGTATTGTAATAAAATATAATTATAATTTTATGGTGTGATTTTTTTTTTTTAATATCTTTGTTTAGCTTGATAAGTGAAAGATTTTAAATTCGACTTGCATTAAAAATAATTATATATTACATTTCAATCATATGTTATAATTTTAAAAATTTCTCTTCAATTTTTTTTTTTTT
>JAXGGT010000162.1:11138221-11156221 GCA_035583425.1 Marsdenia floribunda | reverse complement strand
TGTGTGTGTGTGGGAGAGAGAGAGAGAGAGAGAGAAAAAAACAAGTTATTTATAGATATGTATGAAAAAGCAAACTTGGTTTTTTTTTTTTTTAAAAAAAAAAAATAAAAAACTTTCTTTCCAATTCTGATGTCGGAATAATTGATAAAGAGGAGAAGATATATAAATTCCTAGACATCGTACGTACGAGCTCGAATCAATATTCATCTGTTTCTTGAATTACTCATTGTGGGGCTTCAAAAAACAGCTCCATTTGTGTTGATTGGAAAAAAAGTGATGAAGAAAAAGGCTGATCGACTCCAGGATTCATTGCATCCTTTGGTTCTCAAGAAAGCAATTTCTCCATTTCCTTTTTACAGAAAAGTTGCCGACCCAAAAAAAAAAAAAGTGCAGTTTGTTAAATTCTAATGGCATCAATCATCTCAAGATTATAATAACATCCATCACCATATATATATATATATAACATGAGGAAATTAAGAAACTTTAAAAATACCAAAATATAGGTGTGTGTGTGTGTGTGTGTTTTTTTTAGGGGGGCGGGGGGGTGGAGATCATATATAGAATGCATTATTATATTGTATGGCTAATTGTAAATAGAAATAGCAGTTGTAGAATAAGTAGAGAGTACGTATATATAAGCGGTGTTTTATTTTCTGGTATTTGGTACTAAATCGGGAGATGCTGTCCCCTGTCCGGACAACAATTTGACCAGGCATCCTGGACCTGAACCTGGTAAATACAAACACTAGAAGCAATTAGGCGGCTCTAGAAACGTGGATTCTACAATCTTCAAAACACGTACGAATTAAGCCTACTAAAGAAGAAAAGAGAAATAACAAACTATAATAAAATTAAAATGCGTTAGGTGGTTGACTAGAATTTAGGTTCCTAAAACTTATTAGGTCCAACGTGAAACAGGGTTTGGTTGACAATTTTCCTAGCTAGCTAGCTAGCTAGTATTTTTGCAAGATTTATAAATCTTTATTTTTGTTACCTCTTTAATCTTAAAGCTCCCATACCCACTTAATTTCAGCCATTACCAAGAATCAAGTCGATTAATATTATTTAGTTATTTTTCTTGTCTAAACTTTTTCATATTTATTAGTTATTTTGGATATTTATTAATTTAGAATTAATTAATATACATATATATATATATATATATATATATATTGTCCCGATCTTTGTTAATCACTTTAAATTTAAATTAATTTGAATCTTGAGAATTAAAATTTTTTTTTTTTTTTTGTAACACTTATTTTTTTATTTAAATTCCTTTCATTAGAAGGTCCTTTTTTTTTTTTTTAATTATTCAAGCAATATTCGAATTGATGCGAGCTTGTAACTATAACCAGTATTTGGTTCTTAAGTAATTTGATTTCGACATTTTGGGCCCAATATTGGTGAAGTTGTTGACAGGAAAACAATTGGCCCAAGAGCTGAAGAGCCGACGAGCCCAACACCAATAACTATATGCAATTAAATGGGTAAGCAAAATCTCTATGGTTTAAAGCCCTCAGCTTAATTTGGTACGAGTGAACACAAAGTTATTAGTGCGATATTCAACTCATGAGGTATGATATGATGGTTATTCACCTTTATCCCTTAACTATGAGGTTGGAAGTTCAAATCTCGTCTATGAAAATAAAACATATCTCATTGGCAACTATTTATATCTCTAATAAGAGAATACCACAACTTAAAAAAAAAAAAAATTAATAATTCGATATTTATCTCATATAAAAGTGAAGATTAGTCGAATTAATGATTTTGGATATTAGATGATTTTTTTTTTTTAAAAAAAAAAAAAAAAAAATCTCTGGCATGGTCGTGTGCAATTGAGCAAAGAAGTGAATACGGCATTATGATAGTTAAGATGATGTTCTTTCATGACGGCGTTTGAATGAAAAACAACAACCGGGAAAACAAAACAAAAAAAAAAAAAAATACAAACAAACAAACAAACATTTCAGGAATTCACAGTCGAAGATTCAAGTCGAGTTTTTCTTGATCATTAGGAACTTCAGCCATGCGAAAGCTACCGGGCCAGAACAAATTTATTGCTGCATCTTCGAACATGATGGGTTTACATGCCACACCATAGCCATAGCCAGAACCATTACCGTGGAACCTGGCCAGTGCCGGATTCCCATCACTGGATCGTCTATGCGCGACTGCATGCGGCTGCACAGCGACACCCATTGATCTTGTCAAACTCGACCCAAATGGAACTCCCATGGCTGAGATCATCACTCTCTTGGACTGGGAAGGGTATCTCTTGAATGCTTCCCTCTCCCTCTTGTGGGCGTTCTGGTGACCGCCTAATGCTTGTGAACTGTAGAACTTCCTCATACAGAAGTTGCACGAAAAAACCTTATGACTGACGGGTTTTGATCGGGTGTCAGAATCAGCATCACTCATGGGCTTAGAGCCACTGAGGCTCAAACGCAGCCACTCGCTCGACCCATCATCTTCATCGCCGCCTCCCTCATTTTCACTGGTTTTGAAGTCATCGTCTTGGTTTTGAACTGATAACTTGGACATTTCTTCTTCCTCTTCCAGGAATGCCATTGGTGCCCACCCACTCCCGCTCTTGTATAAACTTAAACAGAGAGTTGAACCAGTTAGGCCTCAGGCAATGGAGAAATCATTGTCCTTAAATAGAGATACCTATCTTTTTATTGGTCAGGAAAGAGGAATCTTGGAAAAAGGCATCAGAATAGGGTGGAGAGGATAATTGAGTTTTATGTCATCTTGATGTTGTGTGTTGTTTCCACCTAGCGATGATTTGGTAGGAAGCAAAGCTTATGTCAGATTCTGCTATTGGTCCTTGACAAAAGTTTAGGATTAAGCAAGGATTCACTGCTTATCTATTATTCTTTACAAAGTTTCTTTATCACACAACACAGGAAATAGGCTAAGCATAAAACATGATGACATTGACATTTTGTTCTGATGATGTTACAACAGCTGAAACACAATTATTATGGTTATTTGATCAACAAAGGTAACCCACTTTCCACCAGCTTAACTGTTGAGTATCACATTTATTCAATAGGAAAAATTCGCCCTACCAATTGAGTAACGTCGTAAACGTGGATCCTAATTAGTGGCCAAAGCACATTGTGCACTTAGCAGAGAGACCATGTTCTTACACTAGGAATGCAAGAAACTTTGGGAAAGAAACACAAACAGAGGCCAACATTAAAGGAATAGGACCGTTCAACGTCATTAAAAACATTATACCCTACCAAAATTAAATGAAGAAGTGACAACCACTTGATTAAAATAAGACCTAGCCATTCCGAACCCCCATCCCATTCCCATCCTTATTAAGACATGATACTTATTCCCAGAGAATCCAGTTCTAGAACTGACAGAGAGAAGTGATTGGTGTTCCCATTAAGAGGGCATATCTGCAGTTAGTTCTCTCTCTCATAATGGGCATGATGCAGGTAGCTTTGCAGATGAAGCTTCTTCCGAGACGATATATATATTAGGTGGTGGTGGAATGACGGGTCATCGTGACAACAAATCCTCTGAAACACCAATAATTTCTATAAACATTACATCACATGCACAAATAGTTACCAGTGTTGGTGAGCAATATCATTCAATAATTCCGAGACTTGGTGAACTTGATAAATTGGATATAATAATAACATAACTGCACATCAAATAAATCCTCAACTAAGAGTATCTATAACAACTTGATTAGAAAGCACATGATTCTCTGGCCCTTCCACATTTTGTAGATTAAATCCAAGTCCCAGTCTTCTCATCCACACCACAAAACTCTTATTCTTCTACCCTTTCCACATCTGACTTTCTCTTTGGAGGGTGTCCCATGGTAAAGAGGGGTTGTTGTATGATGTTCTAAACCCTTACACGATTGAGATAAAGCATAAAAATCAGTGTTGATGAAAGGATCCTCACTCGCAGACTGATTCATGTTAAATGCCAAAGCACCTCTTCCTGATGTTGAAAGATCAAATAATTTAAGAAATGGATTCTCAGTCACCCTCTGGATGAAATAACCTTTTTATGCCTTTTATTTTGTGGATCGACTAAGGGACGAACAAGATGGTCAGAATATAACAGATCCCCGAGATGAGGTAGATAGAATGAGCATGAGGACATTCTCTTCCCTTTAGCTAAAAGGCAATCTTTCTTTCTTACTAGTTCTTCCCCCTTCTTATGCAGGAGTGTTAGAAGCAATAATATGGGTGCCATTCTCAAAGTATGATAAAACTAGCAAAAATACGAGGCCAAGAAAATTTTCAAAAAATTGAAGCCAAAATGAAGAAACGTAATAATCCCCATTTTTTAATTTCTCGGTGAGTGTGTGCACTCATGTTTGGGGGCAGGGGAAGGTCATCTCCATACTAAGAGGAGATATTATTTAGTTGAATGTAATATATGAGATACCTGGAGAAGGAACCTATTTAATGGTAAATCTCTAATAGACACAATGAATCATAGACTAAAAACAATTCAGATTTGGACAGAAGCCAAGCGGAAATAATACAGTCAAATACAAAAAATTGTAAACTACTTTATAATTCTTTTGCTGGTCAAAAAATGAACTTTGATGAGTTTCAGGTGAGTTAGCACTGCAGCTACTCCAAACAACCAGAACCAGTTTCTTTTTTGTAGAACATCAAATGAACAGAAAGCTTACAGCTTTGTTCTTTGTTCTCTCAATGAAACAATCACACACGGTATCCATTCTTTTGCCGGTACATGATCATTTTAAGTACCTATGATATGCATAGAGTTAAACATTGGTCAACCATAATGAATTCAAATCCAAAACATAAGGTTTTACAGGTCAGATGAGGTAGCAAAAGAGTTCTGACAACCAGTCAAATCGACTGAATAGGCATGATGCAGTTTAGTTGCAAACTTTTCCTCCTTCCTCCCAAAAATAATACTCAAGCACCATCACTTCACCACCAACAACCAACCCCCCATAATACATGCAGGATTGCATTTTCCCCATCTACAAAGCACACTCTCATCCTGGTCCATGAAACAAATGCATCTATGATTATCTTTTATCAAATTGTAATCCATCACAATCTCACAGAAAAATTTCAATGTAGCTTAAAACAAGAAAATTCCAATCACAGTGAAATATTATTATTGGAAAATTGGTGAATTTGGTCCCTATTGTTTATGATTTTGGTGTAGTTGGTTCCTTTTCTTTATTTTTAATTTAGTAAAAATAAAGTAGATCCTCAGTGTATAATAAGTTGGTGCATTTGGTCCTTTTCTTCACAAAATTTATTGTTTGGGAAGTTAAATTTTGTGAAAGAAAGGACTAAATACACCAACTTATTATACATTGTAGACCTACTAAATTAAAAATACAAAAAAAAGATCAACCACACCAATAATCAAAAGATTGGGGACTAAATCCACCAATTTTCCTATTATCATTTATTTAAACAAAGATTCATGGATGTGCTACAGATGGGAGTACAAATCTTTGCATCATCTAAGATTCAAAATATCAATGTCTCTATGTTTATATTCTAAGTCAATGTTGTTCCCTGTATCTTTGAGAAGGCGCTAAACAGCCAAGTTGGAATGTAGAATAATATACTTATCTTTCTTTCTTTCCTATTTCTTTTCTGGCTAAGTAATATTGTTCTTAGTATTGGGATGTTTCATATGGTTCTAACAAACTAATAACTTAAAAAGAATGTGCATCCCAAAACAAAATAAAATAATGACATCTCATTTGGGTCTTTTTTAACTTCAAAATTCAAATATCGGTTGTACTTCATATAAAGTATGTTCTACTGCAAGTTAATCTGAATGTTCCAAATGGAGATCCACTTTAACTGATAATTTTGAATGAGATTAAACTTCTTTTGTTTTTTGTGCATTCCTAAAGTACATGCAAAGAATAAACCATTCAAACTAGGTATCTAATTCATATATCATCATTTTAATTTATAGAGCTGAAGAGAGATTATTTCTTTTCCGAATCCTAAATATGACCAATCACAAAACTAGATGCATCATGTGATATGCCTACTGATTTGTTCTGCCAGAAGTACAGAATTGTATAAGACATTTCATTCAGACAATAGATTCTCAATCTCATGCAGAGACAGAGTATGAGCCCAAAAGGTAGTGTTTTGCTTCTAAAAATATTTGAAGGCAGGAAACCAAACATCTTATAGGTCTTATGCAATGGAATTTGTGACATCAATCCCTTAAAACAAATAAATTTTTCATGGCAACAAACTAATAAGAAGCTTGGCCATTGAGCTTGAAATAAAGCCAGTGAAGTAAAAGAAAAAGGACTTTCAACTTCAAATTTGTACCATAATCGTAGTTGTGAAGATATGCACCAAGGAAGATACTTCTGTGCTAAAATTAACTAATGAATTAGTACATAAAAAGACTCAATTACTTCATTGCATGCCATGAGAAATCAGAAAAGAAGCAAGCAAAAAGTTGAAAAATTAACTCGGTAGAAGGACTCACAGAGAGACCCAAAAACTACCGATCAGGGCAAGTGCGAGAGAAAAAGATACCCTGAGACAACTCGCAGAAAGCTCGCGCCTGGACAGTAATGTGTGAAGTCAGACGAGTGGCAGCCACCACGCTATGCAGAGGCAGCAGGGACTGAGTGCAACCCAGAACACGAGTAGTCCTGAAACAATCAAAATTGAGTTATATCATCTATCCACAGAGAAGAAAAAAATAAGGTGGGAACCGGGAAAATGGGGCAAGAACCTCGGAAGAGTAGAAGAGAGGAGCCGCCGGGAGGAAGCACTCTGCCCATTAAGCAATGAAGGCGAAGGACAAAGGCGAGAGGGTGATGGGGAGGTTCGAAAGGTGGAAGCTCTTGCCGTGGATAGGAGTGACCGAGAGAAGGAACCAGAACGCCAAGCCATGCCTTGGGATTTCTTTTCTGAATTTTCCGGTGGTGCCGTGACCGACGAATGGTTTTTCGTTGTACTAGGGTTTATGGAGTCAGGCCAGACGACGCCGTAGCCACTTGTGTCAAGATGGAGTTGTGCCTCTGTGATCGTGGCCGTTCAATTGTGTTGCATCTTTGGAAGGCTCAAAATAGAATTATTTTTACACTTTTTTTTTTTAGGAAAATTATTTTTGCACTTGTTAAGTGGAAAATTCTCCAATTTAGTCCATTAACTATTTATATTTTCTCAAATTGGTCTTATAACTATAATTTTATCTAAATTGATCCTTTATCTATTTTCTATTTCCCAAATTGGTCCTCCCAACCAAAAATTGATTATTTTACCGACATATCCATTAAATTAAAAAGATATTTTGATCATTTCATGTTAGAAAAAAAAAATGGAATAGATATATTAAATTTATTCACATCTCTTTCCCTTTTCTTGGAAAAAAAAAAGTGAGTATTTTGACAAATATATTATATCTATTCTATTTTTTTCTTGTTTTTTTAACATAAAATGACCAAAATATCTTTTTAATTTAATGGATATGCCATTAAAATGATCAAATTTTAGTCAATTTTGGTTAGGATGAGACCAATTTAGGAAATGAAAAATAGATAAAGGATCAATTTGGCTAAAATTAAAGTTATAGAACCAATTTGAAGAAACGTAAATAGTTAAGGGACTAAACCGGAGAATTTCCTCTTGTTAATTCAATTTTATTCAAAATATAATTTTATATTAAAATCACTTAAACTTCGAAAATAAAGTCTTTCTTATCAATAATAAAATAATTTTAAACATAAAACAAAATTTTAAATAATAATAAAAATATATATTTTAATATATATGAAAAAAAAAAATTTGAAGTAATTTTTGCTATTAATAAAATTTAAATTTAGTCAAAAACTTAGCTTGTGATAGCAATCTATTCGTGATGTGATGAATTCGAGACATATCAAAGGCTAAAGTGCCTTAATTTTTTTTTTAAATTGAATATATCATTTATAATCATAAATAAAATTATTTCTTATCGTGTTGTATATATATTGAGAGTAATATTCAATAATATTATTTGAAAATGAAAATTGATTTAAAATATTAATCATAAATTTTTACTGATTTTATTTTAAAATTGTGCATTTATATTATGATTTGATCATTATATAAGTTTCATAATAAATTATTTAATTAAAATATTTTTAAAAATTTAAAAATAAAAGGTGAAAAGGGAAAATTTTGTGTATATATTCCTCCTCTTCCATTTTTATTATATAAATAATAATTTCTTAAAGTCATTGATGTTAATTGTATCCAGTAGGAAAGAAGGAAAACTACAAAAAATTTTATTAAGTTTTCGTTTTTTCCATTAAATTTATTAATATATATTTCATGGATAAAATTAGTTAAAAATTTGAAACTAAATAAGTTAAATAAAAATATTAGTCTTCTAACGATTTTCATTAATTAACATAAGTCCACAACTATTTTTTTAACCTGTTAAGTCCTACATCTTTTTACGAGCAGCCTATTAAGTCCTTTCGGCCAAAAATTTGAATTTTTTTGCCAAAATTCATCACGTACGGGGCACGTGATGATTTTTTAAGGGCAAAATTATTCTCTTGAGTATTATAAAGCCGTGAACTTAAACTAATTGCAAAATTGTCCTCTTTATACGAAAAAAAAAAAAGTTTTATAAGACCCTATAGTTAGTATAAGTTTACAGTTTTATAATACTTAAGAGGACGATTTTGCCCTTAAAAAATCATCACGTACTTGACACGTGATGAATTTTGGCTAAAAAATTTAAATTTTTGGTCGAAAGGATTTAATAGGCTGCTCGTAAAAATATGTAAGACTTAACAGGTTAAAAAAAAAAATTGTGGACTTATGTTAATTAATGAAAATAGTTAAAGGATTAAACCGGCCAATTTTTTAAAATAGTTTAAAGATTAAATATATAAATTATATTCATAATTCGTTAAAAATTAGAAAAAAGATGGAATTATAAAATTAATAAATAGTTTTAAAATAAAATATATGAAAAAATAAAAATATAAAATTAAGTAGACTAAATGGAAATAGTTTTTTTTTTTTTTTTTTTTTAAAAGATAGACTAATTTTTCAAATAATGATAATAATAAAGAGAAAAGAATTGGACAAAAGTATTCCAAACGACAATTATTTGTCCACGCATGTCCGTCCTAAAATGTAAAAAGGCAAAGGGGAAATTCATTTTTTCCCTGAAAACTCTGCACTCCTTTTCCGTGCATCAATTATTCATTGTGTAGCACTTCCGTGGGACATTTTTTCTTTTTTCTTTTTTCTTTTTTTTAATTTATTTATTTTGTTATTTATCATTTAATGAAAGGAAAAGTCGTAAGTTTAGTCTCAAATAAATTTTATTTTGGTGAGATAAGTCATAAATTATTTTTAAGTTTTTAAATCCCAAACAAAAGTACAAACTAGTAATATAGTCCTTTATATATATATAGAAATTCAATTAAAATACAAATATTTAACATTTTTTTTTATACTTTTGGTCAATTAGAAAAATAACAAAAGAGAATTCATATCACCTATTAGCCTTATCAAAGCTATCTACAAGAGTTATTGTTCTTCACTATTTTTTTATTTCAACCTATTTACTGAATTAATTTTTAAAAAAATAAAAAATTTGAATTGTTTAATATGTATGATGATAATTTTATCATTTTTTTTTAAAGATCATTGAAAATTATAATTTTTTGATGATTTTGGGGGGGGGAAATAAAGGATTATATTACTAAATTGTAAATTTGTTTAGAACTTAAAAATTTAAAAATAATAATTTGGGACGAATTTTGCCAAAATAAAATTTGTTTAGGACTAAACTTGTCAATTTTCTTTTAATGAAATTTGGGTAACTTTTGTAATAAATAAGAACAATAGTTACCTAATAATTTTCGTGATATATGGATCTCATATTATAAATATATTTATTTACAATATATAAGTGTGTTATAGAATATAAATATAAATTTTAAATATTTATTATTAATTTGATATATATATATATATATATGTTAATGTTAAATTGTTAATTGTAATAATTTTGATTATTTTTAAAACTAGCCTTTAAAATAATTGCAAATTACTATCTACAGCTTTTATAGATTTACAATATTTCCCAAAAAAAAAAAAAAAAAAAAAAAAACGAATTTTCAACATTTTGTAAACCTTTATATAATCTAAACGTTTATTTAATATATATAACCTAAATGTTTATATAGTTATCTTTTTTTTCCCCCTTCGCTTTTTTTATTAATTTAAATTTTTTAAATAAATAATTTAATATTTAATATGCTGTATTAATATAAATATATATAATATTATCATTTTATTGATAATTTAATATATAAATATATATAATAAAAATATAAAATGAATTTGATCCCTGACTGAATACAAGTTTAGAGGAAAATTTTTTATTTTCCTCTTATAATTAAATCTTAAAAAAAAAAAAAAAAGAATTTGGTTCTATAACCATATTTATTTTCTGAACTTAGTACTAAATCTTAAAAAATCAAGAATTTAGTCATATAACTTTTTTTGTTTTCTTAATTTGGTCATTCAGACTAAATTTGTGAGATTTTTCGGTCGTTTAAGTCAAGTAAAAAAGCAACTAAAAAAATACAGTACTCTATCTCTTGTCATAAAATGTTCTCATAAGATTAAATATGTGTTTTTTAAGTGAATTAAACGAATAAAAATCTCACAAATTTGATCGAAATGATCAAGTTAAGAAAATAAAAATAATTATAAGATTAAGTTATTGATTTTCCAAAATTTATGATTAAATATAGGAATCAAAAATAATTATAAGATCAAAATAAATTTTTTTTTCAAAAATTATTAGAAACATAGTCCGAGGAGAGGATTTGCAGATCTCCACAAATATGTTGCATTCTTCATGTGTCAAGTCATGTGCCTGCCTTTCTTCTCGTAATTCTAATATGTGTGTATATAAATCCGAATTTGCGCAACTTACCACAGCCAAAGGTAATACGTGTCCATTTGAAACCCCCAAAAGTCTTTCTTAAGTCGTCAAAAAATACTGTAATGTTTCCCATGATCGATGCCCCATGTGCATTTTTTCTTATTTTTCTTTTTCCCTAGTAAACAGTACTTAGATTCGATTCCAGTCCATCAACAGTCAACAGTTATCAACATTAATCCAGCTATATATATATATACACATACATGCCAATGTAAATTATCAAAAAAAAAAAAAAAAAAAATATTACAATACATGCCAATATATAAACAGAGAAAAATTAATAAAGAAGAACCGCCATAAGCCATAAACGATTCTTTTTGTTTACCGATTCTTTTCCCTTGGGTCCCGGAAGACTAATTTCGCCACCTGGTTTGAGTTGCATTATTGCTTCCTTTTTCTTTCATTCTCACTTTATATACATACGTAATTCCCTGATATGTGCTTTGCTTCTTCGTCGGTGAACTACATGATTCTTTGGGTATTGTCCATTCGTATATGAGCACGTATAAATTTACTTGAGCTACGCTATTCTTGGTATGAATTAATCGTTAATCTCATTCATTTTAGGTCTGGGATACCAAGATTGAAGCTTTTCCCCTTTTTGGTTGAAGAAGTAGAGTCATAATATGACTTCCTTCTTTGCATTATCTTCTCCGAGGGGACCTCCTGCTGCAGCAGAACGACGCCACAAGATTCTTGAGAAACCCAGATTTACTGAGTTTTTAAGGAATGATTTTTGGAGTGCAATATTTCAAGCTCGTCATCGTCATGTTTCCTTGCAACACTCTGCATGGCTCCTAATTACTCTTCTCCTCCAGATTTTCCTTATCCTTCTATTCACCAATTACCCTCCTCGCCAATTTTTATTCAGTACCATTAGTACTACCCCACAGCCACTACTACAGCAGGCTCTTCCTCCTCCTCGTCTGCCGGCTGAACAATATTGCAATTCCGGGCTTGTTTACGTGTACGAACTTCCACCGGTTTTCAACAAAGAGCTGTTGGATAATTGTGACGACTTAGATCCGTGGATTTCTCGGTGCACTGCTCTGTCTCATAACGGCTTAGGTCCCGAAGCCAAAGGCCTACTTTCGGACAATATTGTCCCCCGGGATCTTACTCCGACGTGGTACTGGACCGACATGTTTGCCGGCGAGGTTATTTACCACGCTAGGATTTCAAATTACAAGTGCAGAACAACCGATCCAGAATCAGCTACAGCATTCTACTTACCGTTTTACGCTGGTCTCGCGGTCGGAAAATTTTTATTCACGAACTACACTGCAACGAAGCGTGACTGGCACTCTCAGAAGTTGAATTCTTGGATTCAAGAACAACCTTTCTGGAAGAGATCCAACGGCTCCGATCATTTCATCATGCTCGGGAGAATGACGTGGGATTTCAGAAGATCAAAGGACGAAGATTGGGGTTCCAGTTTTCTCAACATGCCCGCAATGAAAGGGGTCCTCCGGCTGTCAGTGGAGCGAAGTCCGTGGGACGAATTGGAAATAAGTGTACCCTACCCGACAGGATTTCATCCGAGGTCGAGCTCTGATATTGAGGAATGGCAGAAGTTTGTACGAGATAGGAAACGGAGGAGTCTCTTCACGTTCGTGGGTGGAAAACGCAAAATGATCAGTAATGATTTTAGGACATTGTTACAGAATCACTGCCATAAAGAAATCGGTTATTGCAGGGTGGTTGACTGCTCTAAGCTTCCCTGCAACGACGGTACGTGGGCCATACTCGAAGCTTTCTTGGACTCAAACTTCTGTTTGCAGCCCCGAGGCGATGCGTATACGAGAAAGTCCATGTTTGATTGCCTGTTAGCGGGTTCGATACCGGTGTTTTTCTGGGAAAGAAGCATCCGAGGCCAGTACGAATGGTTCTTGACGGACGAGCCGGAGAGTTTCTCGGTGTTCATAGACCGGAATGACGTAAGAAATGGAACTTCCATAAGAAGAGTGTTGGAAGGGTACAATCCAGAAGAAGTAAGCAGGATGAGAAAGAAGGTAATAAGCTTAATACCTAGATTTGTGTACAGTTTGTCTAACGATGGCGTGGTGGTCGATGATGCCTTTGATATAGCCATTGAAGGAGTGCTAAAAAGATTCAAGGATCAAAGGATACATAAGGTTGAAAGATCTGGAATTTCAGGCAAATCAAATGTGCATATATAGAACTAGAAGATAGATTATTATTATTTTTTTTTTTTGGTTCAGCAGAAGAACCAAATTAAATCATTGCTCTTTTGCATGGTGAGTTATAAGCGATCCAGACCAGATATAGCGAATTAAATGGATTCACAGACACGAGAAAAATAAAAAAGAAAGGATGATCGATGCTTTAGGCTTTGTTCATAATACATATATTCATGCATATTTATTTATTCAATGAATTACTTTGAGTTTTTCTCATGATGATACTTTTTTTTTTTTTTTGTCATGGTCACCAAGGTTAGGTTGATAAATGAGTTGGAGGGATTAGATTGGACCACACAGATCATGTATATTTGATTATATATATATATATATTTCTCTTTTTTAAAAGGTGTGCCTGTTGTTTTTATTTTTTTTTTCTTTTTCTTCCCTGAATTATATATTCATTAATATATTAATTACTTTTAGAGGTTGATATTTTTCTACAGTTGTAATGTGAATTCAAAAAAGAATTAACACATAGCCCACCACATATGGACTTCTATCTCCCTCCTCTTTTATTACCTTTAGATTTTAGAAAAATAAAAGCATAAATAATGGGACCTCAAATCTATTATAATTCAATAATATATATTGTGTTCTTGATTTACTTTTAAGAAAATATCCTAATTGAGGTATAATTCTTTGTCTTTTCTTTTTTATAATTATATTATAAAATATAATTATTTTATAATATATTTTTTAAAAAAAATGAAGGATAAAAGTATAGATATTCATAAATTTAATTTTTAGGTTTTTTAACGCACCACCAATCAAGGAAGTCTGTCTGTAATTGTCTGCCACAAAGTTAAAAAAAAAAAAAAAAGAAGGGATTATTAGGTTATGAAGAAGTAGCTGACTTATGAGAGGGAAAGGTGTACATATTAGGCGTCGTTTGGTTAGACGTTAAAAAGGACAGGGGAGTGAAATGACAGAATTAGATTTTATCCCCCAATATAATAATAAATAAAATGCAATTTCGCCCTTTTTTTCTCCTTTTCCCAAGAAATGGGCAGATAAGTACAAAAGAAATAATAAATGCTCGGGGGGATGGACGGCACACGTGTTCCGCCTACTTTAGAAAAACCGGCCGATTGCATCCGGGAACGCCGTAAAACTTGGTAATCAGTCCACCAAAGTGGAAACATTTAACGCAGTGATCGATGGAGCCAATTTCAGGCCCACCTCTCATATTTTATGGGCTGAAATGCCTATAAAGGTTGACTGAACTTGGGATAATCATTTTAAATTTTGAGGAAAAATTAAAAATTAAAAAATATATAAAAATTAAGAAAAGTAGTAATAAGCATCCATAATTATTTACCAATCAAATATGGTATCACTAAATTGTACATTTTAAATCAAGAAAGTATAGCTCAATCAATAATAATTTTATTTATGATATGAGAAATTACAGAGTTAAAAAAAAATCTCAATTTTTTTTTTTTTTAAATGTACATTTTAATCACGTAAGTGTTAGGGTGTGTTTGGATAAGCATTTAATTAGAAAAAAAGTGAGAATTTTGATTCTCTAATTACCCCTATATATTTGGACATCATTTTTTTTTTTTCAATTCAAATTTGTCTCTTAAAAATACACTTATAAAACACACTTATAAAATTTGTGGACTCCACCTTATTTAAAAAATATATATTATTAATAAAATTACCCTTACACACATTTTCGCAAAAAAAACATTCTCTTACATACACAATCATTACACTTATAAAACCTATATATTTAATTCTAACTTTTTTTAATATAAAATTTAATTTAAAAAAAGTGGGGGACAACTTTCATTTTAAATAAAAGTTTGTCTCAAATAACCAATTTTTTTCTAATTTAGTTATTGTCTTCCAGTTCCACGAAACTTTTGCTGTAGTATTTATGGGGTTTTTTTTTTTTTTTTTTTTTTTGTGAAACAGCAAACTGAAAATTCATTAAAGAAATGGCAGTTTTAAAAGTGAAAATTTTATGAACTTTCCACCCACACCATTTCTTGCATAATTTAATGGTGAGGTTCACCTTCCACGTTGATGTCCGTTTGTTAGAAAATGTTTAGAGAGAGAGAGAGAGAGAGAGAGCTAAAAATGGAAAAAGAAAGTCCAAATACATGTTTCTTTGTTTATTTATTTTGCATGAGAAAATTTTTATTAATAATAATAATAATAAAAAACCTATTACATGAATGAATAATTATTATTCATGGTAATAAAAATAAAATCATCCTGTTTATATTTTTAAGTATTTAGTTCATCAACCACAAACTTCATTTATAAGAAAAGTTCAAATTCATTTTTTTTTTTTTTTTTACCAACAACTTAGATTATTCTGATATATTAGAGATCTCAAAGAAAATTTAATAGAATATAAATATGAATTGAATATAAAAATAATTTTTTTTTTTTAAAAAAAAAAAAGGAAATAGACTTAATCTCTAAAGATGAAGTAAAATTTTTATATATAAAAATTTTTAAAAAAAATGATTCAAAAAAAAAAAAAAAAGAGAGAGAGAGAGAGAATAATCACTATAAAATAAAATTTAAAAATTGGCTATTAGGAAGCTTTTAAGTGATTCAACAGAGTAAGACGTTTCTTATTTTGATGCACTTGATATAAACACTTCAACTAAGATATAAATGTTTCAACTTTAGTAATCTCAATAGCTTCAATGTGACTTTTATGTATGAATAAAATGAATTTTTTTAATTGAAACTTTTTAAGGTCTTTTCTTAATCTATTAAGGTATTTTTAATTGTCTAAATTAATACTTATTTTCAAAGATATTTATAAATACGTAGTAATACAAGACTTTTAAAACTTGTAATTTTAAAATGTCTTAATAATCTATTTTTTAGTGAATAAAAAAATATATATATAGAAAATAATTTTAAAAGAAAAATTGTTAAGTTTAATCCCAAACAAATTTTAATTTAGTGACATTAAGTCCCAGATTATTATTATTATTATTTTTAAGTTTTTAAGTCCTAAACAAAATTACAAACTAGTAATATATTCTTTTTCTTTTTTTTTATGAAAATTTAATTAAAATACAAATATTTAACATTTATTATATTTTGGTCAATTAGAAAAATGACAAAATAGTTCATATCACCTATTAGCCTTATCAAAGACTACCTACAAGAGTAGTTGTTTTTCATTACATTTTATTTTAACCGTATTTACTTATTATTTTTAGAAAAAATAAAAAATATGAATTATTTAATATGTATATCATCTTTTAAAAAGATTATTTAAAATTATAATTTTTTTATAATTATTGGAAAAAAAAAAAGACTATATAATTACTAATTTGTAAATTTGTTTAGGACCTAAAAATCTTTTAAAAATAATTTGAAACTTACCTCACCAATATAAAATTTGGGAAAATTGGTTGATTTAGTCTCATAACTATTTTTGTTAATTAATTAAATTCCAAAATCATTATTTTTAACCTGCTAAGTCCTGTATCTTTTTACGAGCAACCTATTAAGTCTTTTTGGCCAAAAATTTAAACTTTTTTGTCAAAATTAATTATATATCGGACATGTGATTATTTTTTGAGGGGACAAAACAATCCAAACATTGTTCTTCTCTCTACTTCTCTCCAGACTGGGAAGCGGAGAGAATAGTTAGGTCATCACAGATGGTGAGAAGCTAAACCCAGTGGATTTAGAGTTTCGAAGCATTGTAAATATTTATTGTGCAATTTATTCATTTCAAAAAGCGTTGACACCGTCGTTACTGCGTTCTTATTAGGATCATCATAATCGGAACCTGATATATGATGAATTTTGACCCAAAAGTTTAAATTTTTGGTACAAAGGACTTAATAGGCTGCTCGTGAAAAGATATAAGACTTAGCAAATTAAAAATAAAAATTTTAGACTTTAGTTAATTAAAAAAATAGTTACGAGACTAAACCGACCAATTGTCCTAAAATTTGTTTAGAACTTAAAAATAATAATTTGAAATTTATCTAGCAAAATAAAATTTATTTAAGATTAAACTTATCGATTTAAAATTTTTTTTTTAAAAAAACAAGACCGCCTCTTTTTTTTTTTTTTTTTTTTTTTGGGTAAGTACGTACTTGCACTTGTTAATCATAGGAGATGAGTGTCCAAAAGAAAAAAAAAAAAAAAAAAAAAAGAGTACAAATAAGTCAATAAATAGTTCGCTTTAATCTCCAAAAATCTTCATCAAATCTTTGCTTTAGTGCTCATCCGACCCACCCCAATATTACTCCGTCTCCATGTCACGGTTTTTAATTAAAATGGCTCTCTTTTTGACAAATGCACAGTAAATGGTCCAACTTTTAAAACTTGTGTAAAAATAGCTTTAACTCGTATAGGATACATGATATAGAATTTATAACGCACATGGAAGACGCGATATAGAAGCCTATAACGCGTACGAAATACACAATATAAAGCGACGTGAAATTATATATGAAATTTATTCTGTCCTATAACGTGTATATCATACGCGATATAGGCTGAATAGTAATTTTTCCTCATTTTACTCTATAATTATATTTTATATCCCTCATAATTTGTTAATCTCTCTCAACCAGTTATTAAACTATTGTAAATTTATTTTTTAGAATATATAGAACATATTAATGTTTTGTTTTCAACTATAATCGAAGATAAATTTTCTTTATTAAAATTTTAATAGTGATATATTAATTTTGAGTATAATTAAAAATTTAATGTTAAAATTTTACATTTAAAATTAAGATTTTAGGATTAAATCGGGAATTTATATTTAAAATATAAAATTGTACATAAAATTATCCAAATCACAAATTCTAAG
>JAXGGT010000162.1:11117906-11131293 GCA_035583425.1 Marsdenia floribunda | reverse complement strand
TATTTTTTTATAATCAAATATTAGTCAAAATATATCATTATTAAAATTTTAATAAAGAAAATTTATCTTCGGTTATAATTAAAAACAAAACATCAATATAAAATTCTATCATATTTTAAAAAATAAATTTAAAATTTATTAGTTTAATAATTAATTGAGAGAGACTAACAAATTATGAGGGATATAAAATACTCATAAATTGAGTATTTTATGCGATATAGAGTAGAATAAATTTCACATAATTTCACGTCGTATTCCGTAAGCGTTATAGGCTTCTATATCGCGTATTTAATACGAGTTATAGACTTCAATCTATATCGCGTCTTCCATGTGTGTTATAAATTCTATATCGCGTATCCTATACGCGTTAAAGTCATTTTTACACAAGTTTTAAAAGGTAGGCTATTTATTATGTGTCTGCAAAAAAAAAAAAGGAGCCATTTTAATCAAAAAGCCCCATGTCACACTTTCCTTTCTTTTTTTTAACATTTATTAATATATATATATATATATATATTTATTATTAAAAATAGTATTTTTCAATTTATTTTGGAATGGTTCCATGTTTTTAAATCGAAAGTAAAGGTGGAAAGGAAACCAGAAAACCCGAACGTCAGTTGGGCCGCATTTAATGGTCCTCTAAGGCCGCAACAGAGAGAATTTTTTTTTTTTTTTGGTAAGTACCGCAACAGAGAGAATTAATCCCATACATAAATCTTTTTCTTTCCCTTCTCGTTCACTCTAAAGAACTTTCTTAAATCAATCAACTCCTTAAAAAACTGAAAAGATTCAGGAATTAGTACTAAATTTTATTGTCATTCTTGTACAGTTCGATCAAAGTCCCCACTGAATTCCAACCTTTGTGTCGGTGGCAATCTAACTCCCTATAGTTAGTTCTTCCTCTAATAGACCCATCCCATCCCGCATATACCAACACCACCAGGCCGTATACAGCTGCTCTCATTTTCTCTGCTTCTCTGCTTCCCTTCACAGAAAAGCTTAATTCATCATTAGTTCACATTCCAATGCTTCCCGGCTACTCCCCCTCCACCACTGTGGAGCTTCATCACGCCTCCAAGAAACCCACGGTCCTGGATATACTCAAGAACACCCTCAATTCATTCCATAATCACTCTCGTTTTTGGTTCCTTGTCTCCATCCTCTTAATCCAAGTTCTGGTTCTTGCAATCACTCGCTCTTTACCCTTCACTGTTTTCACTAAAACCTCGCAGCCTCACTTTTCTGCTCCAGATGCCGCTCCCGCCTTAAGCTCCACCGGAGTCCGAATTCCTACTGAAGGCGCCGCCCCTCACGAAAATGATTCCGTAAAGAACGTTGAATGTGTGCACGGTAGAGTTTACGTGTACGACCTCCCCCATATGTTCAACAAAGACTTGGTTCTCTCCGGCTGTGAAGATCTTGACCCGTGGAAATGGCAATGCGGCATAGTTTCCAACGATGGATTTGGGACAGAGGCGGCCGAGCTTGCTGGAATTCTGCCGGAGAATTTAAGATCGGCGTGGTACAGGACAAACCAGTTTTCTTTGGAGTTGATTTTTCACCGCCGAATTCTAGACCACAAGTGTCGGACTCTAGACCCAGAGGCTGCTACGGCTTACTACATACCCTTCTACGCCGGACTTGCGGTGGGGAAATATCTGTGGATCAACGACACCGCGAAGCGAGATTGGCATTGCAGAATGATGCTGAATTGGGTTCAGAACCAAACCTACTGGAGAAGAAGCAATGGCTCCGATCACTTCATCACACTTGGCCGAATCACGTGGGATTTTCGGAGGTTAACTGATCCGGAGAAGCTCTGGGGGTCAAGCTTCCTCGACATGCCAGAGATGCAGAGAGTCTCTCGCTTCACCATAGAGACGGCTCCAGGGTTTGATCACGACATCAGCATACCTTATCCGTCTGGCTTCCACCCTCACTCCATGTCGCAGCTCCAGGAATGGCAAAAGTTTGTACGCGAACGCCAGCGCACAAGCCTGTTCACTTTCGTCGGAGCCGCACGGGAAACGACAGATTTTAGGTCATTACTATTGGGTTATTGTTACAACGAGTCAGACTCGTGCCGAGTGGTTGACTGTGCCGTGACGCCATGCAATAACGGTTTATCTGTACCTCTGGAGGCTTTCCTGAGTTCGGATTTCTGTTTGCAGCCCAAGGGGGACAGCTATACCAGGAAAGCTGTTTTTGATTGCATGGCGGCCGGTTCAATCCCAGTATTTTTCTGGAATAGAACGGCCTACGACCAGTGCCAGTGGTTTCTACCCGGGGAACCCCAGAGTTACTCGGTGTTTATCGACCACGAGGAAGTGAGGAAAGGGAAGTCAATAAGGAAAGCCTTGCAGGCATACAGTAAAGAAGAGGTGAGGAAGATGAGAGAGAAGGTGATAGAGACTATACCCAACATTGTGTATGCAAGACCACGCAAGGAGGAGGAGCCGTTCACGGATGCTTTCGACATTGCTGTAGATGGGGTGATGGAGAAGATCACGGAAGAAAAGCAGTGGGTTCAAGACCAAGTAGTCGAAGAAATGGCAACAGAGTTGAGCTAGCTACTAGGGTACCATGATCTTGGATCTTGGCCCTGACTCTGTATGAATATATATATATATATATGCTTAGCATAATAGTTAGTTTAGGGACTTGAGCCTCGAGCAGCATTTGAGGCATGCAAATCCTTCTAGGATTGATTCAGAGATTTCTGTAATTCCTCATCCTTTAGAGAGAATAGTCTGTTCACGGGCTTTGCCATTTTGATAATGCAATTACTCTTCGAGGTTGCGGCTGAACCAACCAATTATGGACCTCTGGATGAGGTCCATTTTAGTCCGTAGATTACGTTCTGAAACATAATCGGGTATTTGGAGGTTCCGTGTCTCCCAAATAGATGAATCACTGTATCAGTAGAATTGCAGAAATGAATGCCGGGTGGTATCTTATTATTCGCCTTCATTCGCTCAATAATGATTTGCCTGCTTACATTTCTTTGCCACCCAACTTCCAGTTCCAAGCCACCGGCCTTTTTTAGAACATGGTGGTCGCCCCATAGCTACGTGAATCAAACAAAGTCATGAACCAGAAAACAACGTAGCAAGTACCATCCAACAATGAGAAAATGACATGCCAACAACAACTGTACTCGGCATGTTAAATAAAACAAAAAATTAAATTAAAAAAAGAAAAGAAAAGGGACCAGACTTGCTCCCTACTTTTTCCCGACCATTATTAACCAGCCAAGGGTCAGACAAACAATACAGAATGAAACAAAGATCCTTCAATGATGGATTAACATATATGTGAAGTTTACATTTCCTACTAAACATAATTTAGATCCTATGATCTGTACAGGCTACTAGTTAATCATTTCAGGATAACTGCTCATTGCCACAATGAAAAGAACCCGCTTAACCATATCTAAACAGCCGATTTAAGCCTAATTTAATCCCATATCTAAATCACTAAAATCCCATCTCCACTCTCTACCTTTTGTCAAAACTTAATTCAATGTCAAATTGAGCTATCAGATGAGCAAAAGCCAATTTTCCTCTACTTTCTAAAATCCAATATACAAGCGACACCATCGGCAGAACAAGCAGCAAGTTTGTCACCTTCCTTATTCCAGCAGACTTCAAATATGCCCCCATTGCCTGTATAACTTTTGATGATCTTGCCCTCATTCACTGACCAAATGCATATGGATTTATCCAGAGAACCACTGGCCAAGAATGCACCATTTGGGCTAAAAGCAACAGTATACACAGGTTCCCTGTCAATTCAACAAAAAGAAGGTTGTTATCAAATCTAATACTTAATGTACCATAAAATGACAATCCTAACAAAATTAAATGTTTAAAATTGTAATATTTAATGCATTTAGTGCTTGCTTTTTCTTTTTTTTTTTCCCCTCAATATAGTTAGATCAAAAATACACATTCTGTTCCAACCTCTAATTAGAGTTTGTATACATGGCCCAAAACTCATTTTTTTAAAACTTAAAATGAAGCTACTTGAGAGTTTTCTTTGTCTATACTGACAATAAAAAAAAAAAAAACAAGTTTGATCAGTATCTTGATGATTCTTTCCTAAATGCCAAAATCACAAAATATGTTGACCAAGCAATTTTCTTTGGCAGTTAATATAGTACACAACTTTGAAAAACCAAAGTAGCAAGAAACATAATAGACTAATAATGATCTAATTGCAGACTTCTGGAATTATTAGTCAAAGACGGGTAGATATAAACAATCAAGGTCCCAGCTGTAATATATTATACAGAATTTAAGGCCATAACTAGTCCTAAGAGTAAATAGAACTGCACAAATAAGAGCAAACTTGAGTAATAAGGGCATAACCACCTTGTACAAAAATGTTTTAGGACAGAAATAATATGTATAGCAGTGGCATATAGCACATTGTGCGCATTAAGTGAAAACCTAAACTCAAATATTTACTAGAATGCCTCTTAATGTTGATTTTTCCCAAAGATGCAGATACCAGATATATTTACAAGGTGCATGTATAACATTGCTCCTAAAGATAAAATGTTCAAAGTTTCTGAAGTCATGCACCTGTGCCCATTTAGGCTGCAGAGGAGTCTACCCTCGTCAACATTCCACACCTTCACTGTTGAGTCAAATGATGCACTGCAGTAGAAAAGTTAATCGTTGGGCAATACAAGGAACAGCAAGCAAGTCACTAAACAAAAGTTACAGAGCCACTAACTTAACCATTAATGGGGTGGCAACACCCAGATTGAAAAAAGAACAAGGTACAAAAGTTAAAATACTATATGAAAGGTCTTCAGTGTTGCATATGTTGATTGAAGTTAATCCAAAAATACAACTTCCACAACTGATGTGCATTAAAAGGGTGGAATGAGAGAAAACCTAATACTAATTCATGCTGGTGTAACAAAGTGAGACTGATATTTTTGTTTAAAACAATCCTCCACTTAAAGGAGTATCTAAGATAAGACACGCAGCAACCCAGTAATGGTTTGCACAGATGATGGCTTTGAAGGACAAATTGAAATTGTACAAGAGTTTTGATGGCAAGTATCCTGAAGATAATTTGAATATTTCGGAACAAACCAATAACGATCCTTGTGACTCAGGAATAATGGACAGCAAGATACTAGAATAACAACGGTTATGTAAGGAAAGGAACAGGAGATCAGATCTTCAACTGTGAAATTACAACGAGTTAATGGCACAAAAAATTATCCAGAACCAATATAAAACTTCAAGTGAATGATTGTCCACAAACCTTGAACGAATATACCCTCTAAAACCAATCTGTACAATTCATAGAAGAATGAACATAACATAACATAATTTCGTAAAAGTGGAAACCTTGCCAACACCAATGGTTGATTTGGATGGTTTGTGCCAGGTCCTGTGGGGCTCCATCTTATAGTGTATATTTCCTTCATGCAATTGAGAAGGGTAATAAGTACCAAACTAACACAATCAGATTTAATAAGTACCAAACTAACACAATCAAATTAAATCTGGTGTAAGAAAGAAGAAATTTATGAAGCAGTACTTTAGAATGTTCCCTCAAGTCAAGAAAGCATTTGTCCTGCTTGATGCTCCATAACTGCATTTTAACCAAGCATGTAACAGACTTTAAAGAGGCAAATCAAATATGGTTCAATAGATAGAGAAATGAGGGATTTAGATAATCTAATATTACTATTAAATAATAAAACAAAATTAAAACTTGACAAGACAGCTACCAAGAAATGAAAGCAAAGAATGATCCCATTAACTTGCAAAGGAACTCTACCCAAGAGAGAGATGAAACACACCTTTACAGATGCATCATCAGAGCAAGAGGCCAACAATGAACCTGTTGGATCCCACTTGACACTATTAACTTCACCCTGGAGTACAGAGGTCAGGAATTAGGCTTAACAGTTAGGGTACAACATATTACAAAGCAGCTTCACCATTGCAGGAAAAAATAAACATAAATATTAGGGGAGGAAAAAGAACAATAAACAGTCAGAAATTCCTGCCACAGAAAATCCATTTCAAAAAGTAGCAAAAGCTACTAAACCAAGGACTGGCTATATAGCTTGTAAAACCTTAACAAGGAGACAGACGAAATCTTGGCACAAATCATAAAACTTGATTAAAGATAAAATTCAGGACAGAAAAGTGCAGGTAACAGATAAGGTAATTTCTTGGTGGAGATTCATATAAAAGGTATATTTGTGAGATACTACTAAGCAGCAAGACCCAACAATGTAATCAAACCTGATGACCAGAAAATGTCTTTATTGGTCTAGACTCTCCTATCTTGCATACGTAAATCATATGGTCAGTTGAGCCTGTTGCAAAAGAAACATTATTTCGCCAATCAGCATCCAGCATGGGACCTGTACACAGTGAATCAAAAACTTTAATTTCCTACGAAATTTCTGACAAGGAAAGCCATGCCATTGATCATTAGAGAACAACAAATCACCTGAATGGAATTCAAAATGTTGCTTCAATTCCGCAGCTTTAACATCCCATACAACTGCAGTTTTATCACAGCTTCCAGTAAGAAGGTAGTCACCCTTCTTGTTCCATTTCAAAGAGAAAATAGGTCCTTTGTGTTTACTTAATGTACTCTTCAATTCACCTGAAAGACATAAATTTATATGCACTTTCCATAAAATAAGCTGAAGGATATTTAGGAAAGGTATCACTAAGGGCAAAATAAATGCATCAATTTTTCATATCTGGAGAAGTCCTTATATTTTACAACATAAAAAGGATATGGGAAAAAGGGGGAAATAAGAGAGGTGTTTTCTCATTCTTTTACATTAAGATGGTTCAAAACAATGTTAATGTATTAGAGAAGTGGATAGAAAATGGTATTTGGTAGAACATATTCCAGAATTTCTTTCCTTCTGTTTATCCTTTGTTCCTATATTCTTTAAAAGGGACATGTAAAAAATATCCAGATCTTGTTCTATTTTCTAAGTAAGAATTCTTAACTCAAAACATAGCAGCAAACAAATTAAGCAGGATAATTTCAGAAGGCCATTACATGACAGAAGAAAAGGTCACCAAAGGATGAAAGCAAGTGATTGATCGGTTTTTGATCAATTTACCAGCTCAAGTATATGAAAACAAGCAAACTAAAATAACTCACCATCCACACTCCATATTCTAGCTAGCCCATCATAAGAACCTGTTGCCAACAATGTCCCATCAACCTATACATGACAAACAATTTGATATAATCATGTAGGGAGAATCAATAATCCAGAAATAAGAAGAATACTATATCATGCAGACATAGATAGATCATTGGCCAATTTTCATAGGCAGATAAGGAGTTCCTCCAAGTGTCATTTTACATGATCATCTATTTAAGGGTTAAGGAATACACTCAAACATCCATAGTCGTCTAGTCATTCAAGGAGAGTTCTATTTTCGAGAAATGTAGGCATAATAACATCTTAATTTATATAAGGGCCACCTTTTTCCCTAAAAATTGAAAATGCTGTATTAAGCCCATTTCAACACTAACAGAGAGAAATACAATAGCCTCTGTAAAGGATTAAACCAACAACTGAATCATAGAATCCTCATGACTAATGTGCATCTCTTGTTCCTTATTACCGCCCATTTTCCTAAAAATGAAACCGCTATATTAAGCCCATTTCAACACTCAGAGAGAAATACAATGACCTCCGCAAAGGATTAAAGCAACAATTGAATCACAATCCTCATGATTAGCATCTCTTCTTTTTTATTACTGCCCATCTAATCACTACGGTTATCTTCTTGCAATAGTTGATATATTACTAACCAAGGGCAGCCAAGAAGCAACTCCAGTTCCCATCTCAAATTATAAAATACAAAATTCAAGTTTTAGTTCCAATAAAGTGCATATAAAATCAGGTATCAGCGCTGAACAATGGAGATTTGATGGAGGTCCTATCCAACAGTATTCTAAACGCACAAAGACGAGAGTATGAAAATCAGCAAAGAAAAGGTAAGTCTCTTTGCTGGATACCAAAACTACAAACAAAAACAATTTTTTGGTGGGGGGAGGGTGATCCAATAGTTCAAGCAGCAAAATCTAAAAAATTTCACACCCAAAAATCAGTTACAGGAAGAAGGCACCATCAAACAAGTACTACAAGAACATTGTAAAGAGTCCTCACATTCCAATCGAGGGTTGTGACATCTTTGCTTTTCTCATTTGTTTTAGGATTTACATGCTTCAATACTAATGTACTTGAAGTACTGTTTTGTGAAGTTGAATGGTTACTCTCTTCACTGACTCTCCATATCCGAGCTGTTGAATCTCCAGACCTAGTTGTTTCAGAGTAGAGTAAAACAAAAGAGGGGAAAATAAGTATAACAAATATTGTTAAATTATTATTTATTAATTAGACTAAACACAAAGTAATGATAAATATACTCTGAACTTTTCATTTGCATATCAGAAAAAGTTTTACAAAAGATGACAGTGTTTTGCTAAAAATATAAATTAATCAAATTAAATGTATCTCGCAAATTGCTTTGCTAGCTTTTCAATGGAAAAAGTTAATGAAAGGGAAATTTTTAATCATTTTTGTAAAATTAAAGGGCAAAATATATTTTGATATGTAAATTCATTTGCCTTTTAAGGGGGGGGGGGGGGGGGAGAGAGAGAGAAATGGAAGGTCAGTTTTTTACAAAAATCAGTGTGAAAAAGAGGTTTGATGGGAAAAATAAAAATTCAATAAAGTTTAAAGGTACTTAACATAATTTACACTTATTATTAAAAAGCTAACAACAGGTTGCAGGAACTGCAGTTACTACCATATACCTAAAACAAAAATTGGAAAGAAGTTGCTCTCTGTATCACATGCTCTACTGAATTGCCAAAATGGCATGCTTAAAGAAAGCACAGATGAAGTCATCACAGGGAACAAAACATTCCTACATAAAACTAATTACTGCTAAGGATTCCAAGAAAAAAAATTCTCCACAAAGCTTTCTGAACAAGTAGAATATGTTTCCAATAGTTTTCAATTTGCATCCATTAGTAAGATCTTCAATTCTGCACCCTTTCTATTTTGGTGTCAGACAATAGTACTTGTTCTATAATTGTGCAAATTACATCTGTAAGTGTAATCTTGAAAATCAATAAACAGAAATGAAATTAAGTGGCAACAAACCATTAATGTTGAAAACCCACGTGATAATATTAAACTAACCCGGATGCAAGCAGTGAACCTGATGGATGCCACGCACATGCACAAACCTACAAAAAGGAAAGACCAACAGGAATGATAACACATATACCCCACAATAAAGAAAGTGTAAAGGTGGAAATTAGACATATCAAACCTCAGAAGTATGCCCTTCCAGAAGAGTGACTTCTGAACTATGGAAATTGATAGTCTCAGGAATGGGAGCAGTGGAGATTTCCATAGGCTCCGGTCCTAAATCAAACCATGAAACATATTATCATAGATATTCCAATTATGTATACCTAGATCAAAAGGACAATGTATGCTATGCGGCCCCACTGGAAAGAAAATTCAATTTCTGTCATCTTATAAATAAGAAATCAAGCTAAAAAGATTCATAGCTTATAGCATTAGAAGTTTCACCAATAATAACAATTATTCAAATACAATATCTTATAAGACAGCAAAAATAAAAAATAAAAACAGAAGAAAGGCTTGGAACACATGTTTAGGTAAGCAAAACTAGAATAAAGAACCTGCATCTGGCATCATTCAATATTTATTTTCAGGCAACTTATCATCTAAAAATATCATATTAAAAAGCATTTGGTAGGCCTTTTTTAAAATGGAAAAACATTCAACATTGTTTATTTCCTAAAACAGGTTCAAAGGTGTTACGCTAAAATAAAGTTTCAAAAATACCAGTCTGTGTTGGATATCAGTTCTCAGGATGATAGGTGCTCAGGGGCCCCATACAGCCTAAGCATAAGGCTCCTATTCGAGTAATGTCAGGCACAAATGCATATATAGACCTTACGTGGTTTATAATAAGCTTAATAAGTTAATAATTCAATATTATAAACTTAAATTAAGCTCAGAAATTAATAAACCCAAAAGAAAGATACTTAAGCCTAATGATCAAACACTTTGTTACGTCCTAAGATAGATTAAGACCAATTATCAACTAATAATCATCAATGACAAACAAAACCTATATGATACCAGCTGTAAAAGCTGTTTTGAGAGAATTTTCTTCTATTTTTAAGGGATTAATTCACTTTTAGAGTTTCAATAAGATATTAGTTAGCCTTTTACAGACTTTTCTCTCATCTATTCAGCCTATTCTCAAGGAATTAATTAGGATTTAGGTTTTTATAGCAGAAACTAGAAGTTAAAGATATAAATTTCATGCAAGCATGCCTTAACATCATGTTAAGCTATAGAAAACCACAGCAAGGGCAAAAATGTGCATGCAGGACTAAATAAGCATAGGCTGAAAGGGCCTGAAGCACTTCTCCTAAAAATTCTGCAGCTTTACTAGGCATGGAATCCATGTATGCTGATCAGTATCACCATTCACCACCTACAATATATTTGGTTTTCCAAAAAAAAAGCCTCATATTTTTTGATCAATATCATCACTATAAAGAAGGTTGCAATCATACCAACATCATTATCAGAACAAATAACGCCTGGATATCGCACTGATAAGTTGAATAACTAAAGGCCTAAACCTGAGGAAGAGCCGTCAACATTAAAAGATGTACTTTTATTAGGTCAATTTCAAATATATTGTTAAAAGAGTTCAGATAACATCCAAGTATTACCTTTTTTTAAGATTGATTTGAGGGGGAAAAAAAAAAAAAGAAATGCTTTCAGAACTTACATTTTGAAGGCTAAAGATAAATGCTGTCTAGTTATGGAAATTACTGATGACAAACAAAATATTAATTTTACAATATATTTTCTGTGTACAATGCAAATGCAGAATAATATCAACCCAGCAGTTAAGAGTTACTCCAGTAACATGGAAATAGGCAGAACAAAATGACAACAATTACAACAAAATTTCCGCTCATATCTACTCAGCAGATATGATATTTCAATATTCAGATTAGCATATATCCTTTACCCCCAGAAATGTTATTTTCTTCATTTGTAGAATTCTTCTTATCATCTTTATCTACACCCATTTCTCTATCACTCTGATTTCCCTGCTGCTTCTGAATAAGTTTGGCTTCTGGTCCCTCTAAATCCTTTGAACGTTCTTTTCCTGTAACCTGCTTTTCCCTTTCATTTACTTGCCTGTGTGATGGGTCCCGTTCCCTACTCAATTCTCCCTCCTGAGCTTTACGTTCATTTTTTCTCTTCTCTTTTATCATCCTCCGCAACTCAAATACATCCTTTGTTATGAGATCAAAAGGTTGCACTAATGAAAAATCCTCATCCACATCAGAGTCAGCCTGACAAGCTTAAACAAACCCATCTCAAACACATTATAAGTGAAAATGGAAAACAAATGGAAGAGAAGAATTTCAATGAGGTCATGCATATGCTAACATTACTCAAATTTGCTTCCATTTCTAAGTATTGAAGCCCTTTCTGAACAATAGCGATAAGAGCTCCAGGTGGAACCAAACTACCATCGATGGGACATTTGCTGATACTAGCCTCATAGCCAAATGCAAAAGCTGAATGTGTAAAGCCTGCTAGGGAAAAAGGGGAGGGAAAATTAAGTTATGCAATCCAGAAGCCCATGAACACAAAAATGCTATCCTAGCACAGACAGACACATAAAGATGTAGAATTCACATCCCAGGCATAAAAATAGACGCAAATTCCATCCCAGCGTAGTTAAACTGATAAAGAATTAAATAAAGCAAAAGAAAACTGGTCATGTATGTGCCAACAAAATGCCAGTTAAGTGCACCCAAAATTACAAATTCTTTGTCATCAATTCCAAAAGTCCGTACAACCCTAAAAAAGGACCAGCACCGCATATGGAAAAGATAACGGAACAAAACCTTAATACATTGCATGTATGAATAAAAAGAATTAGTCTGGGGAGGAAAGATAGGAGACCTGACTCCTGTAGATAGCGAAAGACCATATAATTCAGTTCGAGGGAGGTAATGGAGGCCATTCTTGAAACACCCCCGCCCAGTCGGAATGGTGCTGCTACTACGACTAAATCATCTGAAAACAACTTCCTCTGAAAACTTCGACAGAAACTGTCCAGACCGGAAAAGAAAAGGTAGAACTTATCTCGCCGAAGAGAGAGCTTCTGCCCTTAATTCACCGCTGCCGTATGAGAAGAAGCTAACGGGGTTTGGGGGAAATTATACAATTGAATAATTTTATTTTAGTAATAAATTGCTAGAATAGTCCTTGAACTATTCGGAAGTATACAATATAGTCCCTATATTATATTTTTTTTCTCTCTTTTCTTTAACTTTCTTCCTAAAATTAAAATGCAATTTTTCTATAAAATACGATTGACAAAATATAATTGAACTATATATGAAATCAAGAATAGAATAGTAATTTGATCATTTTTACTTAGTTTATCAATTGAGTGATTCTAAGTTTTTCTCACACTAAAAATATATTGTATCACATTGCAACCTTATAAAATTTTGTATTAATAGCTAAAGATATCAAACTACTAAAAATAACAGTATTCATAAGTATGTAAATTAAAACTATACCCAATAAAAAATTCATATATCAATCCTATTTTGATTAAAAAATTCTTAATTTGATCGAGTTTAAAAATGAATGATGATTCCCTGAAAATCATAATTGTAGATGGGATGGGATGGTATTTCTTTCAATTCTCATTCCATCCCCATTCCCACTTCCTATATATATATATTAAATAAAATTATTAACAATTATAATATATAATTATTGATATTTATTAAAAATAAATTATTGTATAATAAATACTAATTTTTATATAAATGAATAAAATAAAATAAAAAAACACAATACATATTTTCTTAATATATATATATATATATACTTAGATATAGATTTCGCCTAAGGTGCTGAGTATATACATATTTTTTTCTTTAATTATGAGACGTTCACCTTCGAAGTAACTCAAACTAATGATCTCTTTAATCATAAATATGTTGTTACTACATAAGTTTAATTAATAAATAATTATATCATAAATATTATAATTTTTAAAATTAATAAAAAAAATTTCCTCATTTATTAATCTTTATTTAAATTTTAACATTTTAAGTAATAGTTTATTCCACGTGAATACATTGAATTAAATGTATTTTTTTTCAAATAATTCATGAAAAATAAATAAAAAATATATATACATAATGATAAGACCATATCTCATCCTATTATTTAATTCAAATATTTTATAAATTTGAGTTGTAGATA
>JAXGGT010000162.1:11089646-11106410 GCA_035583425.1 Marsdenia floribunda | reverse complement strand
TACTGTCCCCCCCCCCCCCCTCCTCCCCCCACACATCATGCTTACGTAATATTTCCGTGTAAGCCATATTATGCGGTGCATGTGCTTGGGTTGTTTGACTGACTTATTCCTTAAACTACACTCTATATCCCATCAATGTTCTTAATGTTTATTTTTTATTTTTTTTCCGTTAACATCTTTGGGTGCCTAAATGATTTTTGCGCAGCTAAATTACTTAACCACCACATCTTGGTGAAATTCATGCTAGCCTTGCATACCTTTTTCATGGCTTAATTTAGAAGGAAACTTTCGGAGAGATTGGGTTTAGAAATCTGCAAGGATCCACTATTTTTGACGTGATCTGGACTAGTTCTAATTTGGGTAAATAAAATTAGTCTAGGGGCTCAAAAAGTTAAAATTAGTAGGGTGAGGACTATGTACAGAACATAGATTAAGTAATAAATCAGCTAATTTCCCATACATCCATTTGATCTTTTAATTTTGGACATCTTGGTGACTTGTCATAATGATTTGGTTCAGAAATATTTCTAGCATTGTCAATAAAATGGAGAAACTGATGCAAAGACTACTGGTTCATAACTATTTTCAGTGGAAGGCCAATTTCAATATTTTTTCATCATATAGTCAATGTGATAAGCTTATATTTGAAATATGTTGTGAATATTTAGATTTATATTATAGTCTCTCCTTTGCTAATTTCATTTTTGAATCTACAGATGCTAAAGTGGATAAGGATGAAGTGAAGAACACAGGTAATGCCGTTATCAATTTTTTCTTTCTTTCTTTTTTTCCCCTTTTCTTGTTATCATGCACTAACTAATTGCCCAGTCATGTACCTTCAAAGATTCTTCCCCCTTCCTGCTCAAATCTTTGCCTTCATTTCACTTTTATTTGAAATTTGTGGATGATAAAGTTATTTGACTATTCATACTGGTCTCGAAATATTCTCAATGACCAATAAAGGGAAATAAAACGAATAGAAAATTGATAAATTTGGAGTAGTTATGATATTGTTAGGGGTCCATATTATGGCAAGAAATATCAAAGAAAGTTGAAGATCCTAGCAGGATTCTGGAACTTTTAGGAATCTTTCTATATTATTTTCAAAAAATATCATGTTTCCATTTTAGTTATATTTTGTTGAGAATTATATCTTATTATGATTTCTAATTAGGTTTAATGTATGCTCTTTCTTATTATAGACTATTACCTAACTGGTTAAGCTAATTAGGGTTAGGGTTTGTTATCCTTTGAAGCCTATTTAAGTGGTTGTTTTGGAATAATGAAGAATAAGGACAGATTTATTTCTCTAGCTCTCTATTCTTCTTGAGGTGTTAAGGACGCCCTTTTCTTGAACTCCTAGGTGAGTGATCCCTTTAATGCCTCAATCTTTAGTAGTCATAGGATCCTCAAGAAGAGGAAAGAATAATAACAATAAAAAATTATTGAAAAGTAAGGTCAGTTTATAAACAATTGACCTGTGATATGATCCATGAGTAGGGCTCATAACAGATATCATTCTTAATGTGTTTATCAAATATCCAATGCAAGTATTGTGCTTGCTGCATCACAGCTAAAAAATTTTCTTTAGTCATATGGATTGATTTAAGGCAGTTAATATTAATAATTTAAGTTCCATATTTATCTCCATTTTGATTGATTTATTCATTTTCAAACGAAGGAGAGAGCCCTGCTTCAAGACAATTGTTGGACTAGTTCACTTGCTGGAGTTCTAGGCACTGAAGTGCTTGATTGGCTCAACACTTAGTAGTCACATATATGCTGTTGGTAGAACACATAATCATTATTCCTTGCTGGATTCTTGCAGGACCTGCTTTTTGTGATCTTTTCCAGTTTCTTCTTTTGTTTAGTTTTCTTTCCTGTTATACAATTTTTGCATTAGAGCAAATGAACAGAACATAAAATCTGCCAATATTCTTGGTGTTGTACTTATTTCTAAATGCGAGGGGATTATATTGATTGTGCTATGGTAGATCTTTCAAACCAGAGATCTCTATCACATGAATAATCCATCAGAAGAAGTTATTTCAAGTGGGATTCTATCATCAGCTAGTAATAGTGTTGCAATGAATTTGAAATAGCCAAATTATGATTTTATGGTTCTGCACATCTTTGGCGCCATTTTCTTATTATGCTTATGGAGTGGTCCCTGATTTCGTAATGAACTTATCTTTAGTGACCTTTTGCATGTACATTTTATTTTCAACATCACTGAAACATCTGAACATGTCCCAATAATTGAGATTTGGAGCATTTCTGATGGCAAATACTTCTTGGTGAAGGTTTCAAAATACTTGAACTGGTATGCGGTGCCATATTCTGGGATATATTCATATGTGCTCTCAAGAGACCTATTTCTTTTTTTTTTTTTTTTTTTTTTTTGTTGCAGCATCAAAGGGGAAGAAACGAAAAGCTGACTCGGGTACTGAGGTCTGCTTTCTTCCATAATTAGGCAGAGGAATTTTCTTGGTTTATATTTATTCTTTATGTTTTCTACTTAACAAATTTCACTGCATCAATTGTGAACCTTGATGCTTGCCATGAGGATCTAGTGTTTGGTTAATCTGCAGCAAGAAATGAATCCTGATCATTCTTGATGCTGTTCAATCGTCGCAATATTTTTAATTACTATACACTGTCATAGCATTTGAGGGTCAAAGTTCCATTTTTTTCAATTAATTTTTTGACCATTATGCCAATCACTGGAAGATGGAATAACAAGTACTCTCCCTTTTAGATTGTGCATTTGGCTCGATGAGTATTTCATTCCATCATAAGGAATCATTTTTATTTGCTTTGACATTGATGGAATCCTGATTTTTTCTTCTGTTGTAGAAATGCAATATTTCTCCTGAAAAACTAATCAAGATTCAGATTCCATCTGGTTTAAAGAAGCAACTAGTAGATGATTGGGAGTTTATCACTCAGCAAAATAAGGTTTAGCCTTTATTCTCATGGACTTTTTTAGCCATTTAATTTGCTGTTCAATTTTGGTTGTCCACTGCATATTGATTCCAGTTCCATTGTTGATTTCAAGTTTCCTAGATATAATTATGTTTTTTTTTTTTTCTTTAGAAGTATTATTTGTGCATGGAGTTGCAAATTATATATAGACTTTCGGAATCTCTGGGTATTGTGTTATGTGTGGATAAAAAATTGATTTATTGCCCTCCACTTTGCAGCTTGTAAAACTTCCTCGATCCCCCACAGTTGATGATATATTGACAAAATACCTTGAGGACAGATCAAGAAAAGATGGCATGTGAGTTTATCTTCTGCAGCTGTTAGCTTATATGGACTTTGAACACCCGTTTCTATGATCCCTCACATAGTTGGTTTTTTTTTTTTTTTAAACTGTACTGTATTTTCATCACCTGATGTGAACTCTGAAAATTTGTTCCCATCATCCCTCTTCATAGTTGGTTTTGGAAATTTGCAATTCGAAATATTTGGTGTGCAATACCTGTGGTTTTATCACATCACTAAATAATGAAGAAATGGTACAATGTTTGTTATCAGAATTATGGATTATCTTCACCTGGAAGACATGCATATTTTATCCTCAGTAATTTTTTTGAAGTCTAATTTATTCAGTTTTGTTCTTGGTTTATATCAGCTACATCGTTAGAGATTGTTGAATTATATATGTATATCTTAAAATCATCATAAACAAAAACGATAATGCTAAGCATGCATGGTTCATCTTTTGGTACATGGGTGATCATGTTCCTGGCTGTTTTGTCATGCTTTATACTGTTATTGTTGTTATGAGGGAGTCCAACTTCTTCACTTTTGTGATTATTTTCAAGTACGAATCTGACTTCAATTGATGCACCTTTCTGTTCAATTATTCTGAAGATAGAATGAACTTTTAATGTGTGATTAAAATCCTTTATTAGACTTCTCCCTTAAGATTTTTTATGTCAATCCAGGGTGACTGATTCAGTTGGAGATATTTTAAATGGACTGAGATGTTATTTTGACAAGGCGTTACCAGTTTATCTGTTATACAAAAAGGAGCGCCAACAATATAATGAAAAGATTTCAGAAAACATTTCTCCGTCCAATGTATATGGTGCTGAACATCTACTACGACTCTTTGGTAAGCCCAGTCTTCTTTCTGAACTGGTTTCTTTGAAATTATCTTACTTGTAATTACTGGGATCTGAATAGTGGGACCTTATTCTTGCACAGGACTGGGAATCCTCTTGCTTTTCTTTTCTGGTGACTGCTTTACTACTTCATAAAAGCGGGTTATTATTATTTAGAAATATTTCATTAAATTAATGTTGAGGTCTGAGATGCATAGGATGTTTATGTGATGACTTCTATTTTTGACTATTTTTTTGATTGAGCTCTCAACAAAGCTGTTGTCTGCAGACGCTGGAGTTGTCTTTTCTGCTTTGCATAACTTGCTCCTGAATCTAAATTCTTGAACAGGTTTCATGTGTTTCTTGTTGTTTGCAGTAAAGCTTCCTGGGTTATTGGCATATGTGAAAATTGAAGATGGGACGCAGATCAGATTGCAGCAGAAACTGATTGACTTTTTAAAGTACGTTGCTCATTTTGTTATCTTCCTTTGTTTTTTTCCCCTAAATTACAATAACAGAAAATGAGTGTGTGGTTTTTCTTGTACGCCATTATTCATGTGGTGCAGGTTTCTTCAGAAAAATCAGGGGACTTTCTTTCTTTCTGCTTATGACAGCATTGAAAGTCTCTGAAAGTAGGGAGTAAAGGCGGAGATAAATTGGATGCATAACTGATTCGTCTGTACCAAACTGGGCAGCGGAAGCTTTGGCGGAGGTTCTCCCTTGCTACTACTAATAGTTGAAATGTTGAATTGATATTACACCTTGATAAACTGTTGTAACAATAGATTGTGTAGTATTCTTTCAATCTTTAATATAATAACCAGTACCATAATAGAGTTACCCACTTATTTTATCTTATAGCTTAGCTGAACCCATTCAGTCACAGATGTCCCAAGATGCAAAAATTTGAGTCTCCTTTTCTCTATTTTTCGTCTCAGTTCTCAATTTATGCAGCTTTGTAGTTCGAATGCAGTTTGCTCTCTTGTAAGATGTATTTCTATTAACTTTTGAATATATTAAAAATAAAAGAAAAAGTAAAACAAGATTACTACAGTTTGTGACCTCAAATGTGAAGTTTCCTGGATAAGCCACATTGAGCTGCCTGTGTCAAGGAACAACATCAAAGGAATTAAGAAGCAAACTCAAGGTTTTCCTTTCCCTCTTTGGAAGAAAATTACTGTACCTTTATTGAAGTAATAAATTTCAACCCAGCCATGCAAGAAAATTTCCAAATAATTGACTTTTTTTTTTTTTTTTTTTTTCCTTTTTATTCTTAAGTGGTATTTTAGATGTATATACAGACATGATGAGGACATGGTGTGGTCTAGATGCTTTATGCACAAAAAGGCCGCCAACCCCTTTCCAAGTAAAGCGCATACAGAAGTCGAAGGAACCCCCACTCCAGTCTCCTCAAATCCAAGTCTCCACAAATTTAACCGAGATTTGGTCCCTTCGTCTTCAATGTTTCTGTTTCCTTGTTTATCGTTACTTGAATTACTTTCCTGATTAGGAGCCCCTCAACTGTCGAGGGGTTATTGTTTCTGGCTTTGCACATGGCTTCTCCTTCAATCTCAAACATGGAAGCTTTCAATCTGCCAAAGATCAGTTTCACCAATTTCAATTCCTCCACCCACAGAATCACAACTACAATCAGAGTCAACTCACAGAGTTTGTTCTTTTCCTCGAAGATTCTCAACCCCAACTCCGCACACACTTTAATCTCTCTTCGTAACCTTAATTTTGTAGCTCCGATCAGCTGCCTTGCAAAATCCACTCACTCCGACTATCAGCGTGACCATCACCCTCTCCCTCATCATCATCATCATGAGAATCATCACCATCACCATCACCATCTCCATCACCATCATCATGGTCATGGTGATGGAGAAAGCGATTTCAAGCTAACCAAATCTCAAGAAGTATTTTTAAAATTTGCGAATGCTATTAAGTGGACCCAGCTGGCCAACTTCTTGAGGGAGCATTTGGAATTGTGCTGCTGTTCTGCGGCTCTGTTTATTGTCTCTGCGGCCTGTCCTTACTTGGTCCCAAAGCCGGCTGTGAAGCCGCTTCAGCAAGTTTTCACTCTCATTGCTTTTCCTTTGGTCGGGGTAATGCTGTTTTCCTTTCTATTTTCCATCAGTTTTCTGTAATTCAGATGTTTAAAAGTCTATCTCAGTTCCAATTACTAGTAATTAAACCGGCCTTCCTCTCCTTCTTAAAAGGGAATATTGATATATTTAAACATTGTGTGTGGGTGATAGACATGGTAATGCGAATGAAATGATTGTTTTAAAAGCTATCCCTTGGAATTATGCAAGAAAATAGTTGTTTCTAAATTGGGATTTGGGTGAGATCGCAGAGAGTGAATCTTGAGGACATTGTAAGAAAGCCATGTGATTGATTAAACGTTTTATTTTCCTGAAACTTCAAATTCCTTTCAAGTATAATTGGTTTATTTGCTTCACTATTTTTCTCGCGCGAGTATCTTGCTTTAGACAGCAGCATATCTTTTTTATTTTCCTTATAACATTTTCAATTACAATTCTTAGGAACTTAAAATATTTCATGAGTAGTTATCCTTGTCATGCTCTTGAACTTGTTACTGTACAAGGGCAACTGACCATCATCAGCTGGTACTGTGAAGTATTAGTTACCTTCCAAATTTTTGATTTCAGGTCTCGGCATCATTTGATGCTATAATAGATGTTGCTGCGGGAAAGATTAATATTCACGTACTAATGGCTCTTGCAGCCTTTGCATCCGTTTTCATGGGGAACTTTATGGAAGGAGGCTTGCTTCTAGCCATGTTTAATTTGGCTCATATAGGTAAATATCTTCTGCTAGCTTACAAAGAAACTGTATATCTTGCTCGCATGTGATATGTTGGGTTCTAGAGTTAATACATGTCACCCTGCAGCTGAAGAGTATTTTACAAACCGTTCAAAGATTGATGTAAAGGAGTTAAAAGAGAATCATCCAGAATTTGCTCTCGTGTTGGATAGCAAAATTGGAAACTTACCTGACTTTTCAGATTTGACATACCATGAAGTCCCAGTGAATGATCTGGAAGTTGGTTCATATATATTGGTCAAAGCTGGTGAGGTTTGTATTTACTAATCTTGTCTTCTTGCTTTTGTATGATATTTGCCCATTTAGAGTGTCAAGTTACATGCTGTAGGGCATATTATCATCCATTCATACAGAAACAGTTTAGCCACTTGACTGTAAAAAGAAAGTGCCCATTTTGCAACTTAACAGGTACATTGATCCTTTGGCGTTGTATATCTGTTTCAAGTAACGTTTCTTTGACATTTTCTATGTAAGGGTTTTGATTGTTTTGTGTTTTAGTGTGTGTTGTTGTTGTAGTTTTTGATTTTTTTCTTTGCGAAACCATTTGACCTTTCAACTATGAATAGAAGGATAGTAATTTTTTTCCCCCTCCCTTTACCAGATCACATGGTATGACCATAAGTGTATGATACAGGAAAGTTTCTTAACTTGTATTTATCTCCTTGTTAATGACAACCCTTGGCAACTTAGGCAATTGCTCAAGGCAGCAGATTGAAGGACTTGCTTGAGGTGAGAATTTGAAGGTTGTGCTGGGTTTGAGCAATTTAACCTCAGCCTTAAAGGTTATGCTATCAATTTGAAGCCTTAAAAGGGCCTAGCCTTCAATTCTTATTAACCAGGATAATAGCATAACCACTAGCATTATACATCAGCAATGGATGGTTTACGTCAGATTCAACTTTAAATATTATTTTAATTAATTTATTCAACGTAAATGCCCCCTTTCTGATTTAACCTCTTCTAGGAGGATTTGTCAAAGTTCTAAATGCTTAAATACTTTTATCACTCACTATTGTGGTGATCACCATCCATTACAACGTAAAGAAGGAAGTCAGTTATTTCATTTTCTTTACAGATATCTTTTCTTTTCTGCATCTCATTCTGTTGTGCAAAATCTACTACTACATTGAAATTTTGTTCTTCCACTGTTGCTTCAGTATATGTTTCTAACAAGTGTAGATTCCGCCCTTACGCTAGCTGTTATTATGAGCAGTCCGTGCCAGTAGATTGTGAAGTTTACCAAGGTAGATCAACAATTACTATTGAGCATTTGACTGGGGAAGTCGAACCCATTGGAAGAAATACTGGAGACAGCATTCCTGGTGGAGCAAGAAATTTGGATGGTATGCTGATAGTTAGAGTAAGTAATTCATCTTTCAATGTTTATTTCTTTCCCAGTTCTTCTGTTTCTGAAACTTTTAACATGTCAGCTGCCTTCCAGATAATAAGTTTCTGGAAAATTGGTAGATTTGGTCTCCAATCTTTCAATCATTGGTGTGGTTGCCCCTTTTCTTTATTTTTTATTTAGTAGGTCCCCAATGTATAATAAGTTGGTGCATTTGGTCCCTTCTTTCACAAAATTTGACTTGTCCATATAATAGATTTTTTGAAGAAAGGAACCAAATGCACCAATTTATTATTTATTGGGGACCTACTGAATAAAAAATAAAGAAAAGGACCAACCACACCAAAGGCATAAACATTAGCCATAAACATTAGGGACTAAATTCACCAATTTTCCAGAAGTTTCATTAGGAGCTATTCTCAAATCTTTCCCCCTTAGTTCTCCATCTTCTTTCTCTCCAAGTTTTTGTAAGGACCCCATTGTAGCAGTTATCCTACGCAAGATGGGTTTTCTTTTTAATCACAACCTACATCTACCACATTTCTTTAGTTCTTGTGTACAGCATTGTGTAGATTTAAGATAATGACTCACACCAATCTCAATATAAACTTGATTCCCTTCAGATTGATTGGGAATATCTCATGATTCTTATTCACAATTTCAACATTTCCAATTAGGTAAAGAAATCATGGAAGGAGTCTATGCTTAGCAGGATTGTTGAATTGACTGAAGAAGCTCAGCTAAGTAAGCCAAAACTTCAGAGGTGGCTGGATAAGTTTGGTGAAGTTTATAGCAAAGGGGTCATGATTGTGTCTGTTGCTGTTGCATTCTTGGGGCCATTTCTTTTCAAGTGGCCATTCTTCAGCACATCAGGTATTAAAAGCTCTCTCTGAAATTATTATTCAAGTCTCATTTTAATTTTCCTTGTTTTGCTAGATCAAATCTTTGCTTTTACTTGATCCTATATGCTGAAGTATAAATATTCCGTAGAGAGAGGAAACCATAATAGGAAGAATTTCCAAGGCAATTACTGTGGTGCTTGAAGGATTCAGGTTCTACAATATTTGATATAATTCACCATCAGCATCCATTTGAAAAGTTACCATAGTAGAGGAACATTATTTAAGCAGCGAAGACATGATGTTGGCTACATTTTGGGAGGAAGAATATAGGCTTAAAAATGTGAAATCCTAATTGAAAATAATAATAGCAATTTTAACCATTAGTTCTGGAATCTCAGTGGCTTCAACTGCTTGACAAAATGCATACTTTCATTATATTTCACTTGAATAAGAGAAACAAGAGATGTTGTATGTCCTGAAATCAGCTAATATGACATGTTGTAGATGTGATTATAAGTCCATAAGATTTTTTTGATGTGTTCCACAAAATAGATTTCATGGACATCTTTCTGTTCTAGCAGGCACAAGTATGACTTGTCATTTTGACAGGAATTTTAGGCATTTAATCTTATATATTAGAAGAATTGACCTTCCTGATTATCTATAATTGTATTCTTTATTTATGTAGTTTGCAGAGGATCTGTTTACAGGGCATTAGGGCTTATGGTGGCTGCATCGCCCTGTGCATTAGCTGCAGCTCCTCTGGCCTATGCCACAGCAATTAGTGCCTGTGCAAAAAAGGTAATCTCAAATATAGCACAACACTGTGATCTCAAAAAGCTGTTACTAAACACACATGAATTGCAATCATGTTTCTAGTCAAGGTAAATCTCTAATCAACACTCAGTTATAGATGGCCCAATAAACCAGAATTTTTGTAAGATGTTTTTAAATTGGTGTATGTGTTTATATGTTACCTTATGTTCCTTTTTGATATTCTCCTTTTACTATGGTAAATTTTGTTATCTCTTGCAACTGGTATATGCTATGTAAGCTGAAGGACAGACTATAGTATTCATGCATAGATATTTTAGCATAATCCACCAAAGAAGATGTTCTTACTCTTAATAAAATACAAAGAAACAATATTAATTTTGTAATTTTCAGCTATTATCTTAACAGCATTTAAGTTGGCTCACAGGGAATACTTCTTAAAGGTGGCCATGTCCTTGATGCTCTAGCTGCTTCCCACACTATTGCCTTTGATAAAACTGGTACCTTGACAACTGGTGAATTCACATGTAAAGCTATTGAACCCATACATGGACATCTCAGTGGTTATGAAAAACAATTTGCTTCATGCTGTGTTCCTAGTTGTGAAAAAGAAGCCCTTGCTGTGGCTGCTGCTATGGAGAAGGGCACTACTCACCCCATTGGAAGGTTGTTTGACAAGCATTTAACATGATACTTAAAATATCATGATTGTTCTTGTTGATTTGTCATTTCAGCACTAGCCATAACAATTAATGATTATTGACTTGGTCTTAGATACCGGAACACTAGGGGCATTGTTTTCTTTAATACTATTGAATATGCATTATTATTGTATGAGTAAAAGAACTTTTCTTTTGTATGTTGTTAAGTATGTTAATTCGAAAAGTTGCCTGGCCTCAGCATATTTTGCAAAAGATTCATACGAGTGATGTTTATTTTTCATAGTTCCTGTTTGTTGTTGCAGAGCTGTTGTGGATCATAGTGTTGGGCAAGATCTTCCAAATGTTTCTGTTGAAAGTTTTGAGAACTTACCTGGTAGAGGCCTATATGCTACCTTGTCTAGCATCGAGGTAATATCTTGCATATTTCTTATTGGTTAACTTATACCCCAAAAATATGTGATAGATAGGTTCAACTAAGTTTCATCTTTTCATTGGGATAATGCCGTGGCTCTAATTTATTGAAACATACTCTTTGCCATTGTTTTGTTGTTCCTCTTTGTAGTGTTGGTAATCATCTCTCTCTACAAAAAATCAACAAACATTTCCTGAAGCACTTTCCAAGTTTCAAGACCATGTTTCCTAATGCTTTGTCGGACCTGTCCTTTCTATACATATGGCTCTCTTTATGTTCCTCTTGAGTTAATTACGTAATGTCTAGGCATTTTAAATTTTGTTATGCTGATACCAATTTTTCTTTCTCCTATTTTTCTTCATTGCTGAATCTGGTAATAAATTTTAAAATAATTCTACTGTCCTTTTTATTTATAGCCAAAGCTTGGAGGAGGTCAACCTTTGAAAGCTTCACTTGGATCTGTGGAGTACATTTCTTCCCTATTCAATTCTGGGGATGAATCAAAGAAAATCAAGGAGGCAGTAAACTCTTCATCTTACCGAGGTGATTTCATTCGAGCTGCTCTCTCTGTCAACAATAAGAAGGTAATCTTCTTTCTATTTGTAATTCAGATGCTGACAAAAACATGGAACTTTGAGGCATGGCATCCATTTGATATTGGGTATTGATTCGAGTCACTTATTCATCACCTCTTGAGAAAATGTTTTGAGATATTTCTTCTGAACCCTCTGCAATTTTGGTTCATGTTTAACCAGAAAAAGTTCTGGAATAGGAAAGCTTCTTTACTTCCAGCATGGTAACCAGTGATTATCAAGCTGCAGGAGAGGAGTAAGGGAGAGATTCCAGAAGATTAGCACACTGCAAGTTTCCCTGGGCAGTGGGGAAGCTGAGGGTAGAATGAGCGAAATGGAAAAGGAAAAATGGAAAAATGGACCAATATTTCTGCTTTTAGAGAGTTAGTAACCCTGAAATATCTAAAAAACTTTTGAGAAATAGGTTACATAATTAATGCACACCATGTGTACTAGCATCATCTGCCCTTTTATTAACATATTCTAATACCTCTTCCTGCTTTTATCTTTGTGATTCGGACTTTAATTGATATTGGGATATGCAATAGGTAACCCTTTTCCACTTTGAAGATAAGCCTCGAGATGGTGCTTTGGAAGTAATCCAAGAATTACAAGATCAAGGAAAGCTCCGAGTAATGATGTTGACTGGTGATCATGAGTCTAGTGCATGGAGAGTGGCTAATGCTGTAGGTATCAAGGAAGTTCATTGCAGCTTAAAGCCTGAGGATAAGTTGTATCACGTTACCAATATACCTAGAAACACGGGTACGGTTTTCAAGCGAAAAATATGTTCCACCTTCAAGTCCTGTTACTTTAAGACATTGGCATTTTGTTGAACAGAGATTTTGAACTGAAGCTCATTCAAGTAATACTATCCTTAGTTACTTGACATTAACAAGACTTATGCAACCATATTCAGATGCAATACTAATAACATATTGACTTGACTGTTCCAATTGACTTTACATATTTTGTTATGCTTTTAAAAAATGGATGAGTTGCAATTATTCAATTATTTCACCCTATTTATCATGTAGGAGGCGAACTGATAATGGTAGGTGATGGTATTAATGATGCCCCAGCCCTGGCTGCTGCTACTGTGGGTATTGTGCTAGCTGATCGTGCCAGTGCAACTGCTATTGCTGTTGCAGATGTGTTGTTGCTGCAGGACAATATTTCAGGTGTTCCATTCTGTGTAGCTAAGTCTCGGCAAACTACTTCCCTGGTATTTTTCTAGATTGTTTCCTTTCTTTTAATATATACTTGTTTTCCTTGCATCTATTACCAATACTAACACTACAGCACTCTCAGGTAAAGCAAAATGTGGCGCTTGCCATGTCTAGCATCATGTTGGCCTCTCTGACGTCAGTTTTGGGATTTCTTCCCCTCTGGTTAACGGTATCCCTCTGTCTAAGAATCATCTGTGCAGACTATAACTTCATATTTCAATTTATACCACATGCTAAACTCTAGAACATTAAATGCAGAAAACTCCCATGAGGTGCTAAATATGACTAAAAGGCATTCGCCATATAGATCAGTATTCCACTCTATGGATGAGAGACCTTTGTGCCAACTAAATGCTTCTTAGTTTGCTCAGAAGATGCTTTTACAGTGCTCGGATGCAACTTGTTTTATTTGCATTTGTGGTTATCTTGACTAGTTGTGAATAAAAAATGCAGGTGCTTCTGCACGAGGGCGGTACTCTTCTTGTTTGCCTCAATTCAATCCGTGCACTAAATTGTCCAACTTGGTCGTGTAGGGATGATATCCTGCAACTCGTTAACAAATTCAGATCCATGTTTATATTCTTGAGTGGTCTGCAAGCCAACCAGCAAAAGGTGCAGCCTAGACCTTTATAATAGATTTCTACTTTGAAGATAGTCCAATTGTAGACAAGCTTCCTTTATTTATTTTTTTTTTTTGCCCATTTTTAGTTTGTTTAATGTGAATATGGAGTTTCGAAATAATCATATTCTTCACTTGCTTAATGCAGAAGTAAAGTTGACCTGTACTTTTATGCCCTCCTTTTTCACCCTTTGGGTGGAACATTTGATTAGATAGTAAATGATACGTAGGATTAGATGGATCATTAGTAACCCCCATTTCTTTATTGGATTTCACTTTCGTAGCAAAGGTCAAAGTTGTGATCTTCTTCTCTTCTTTTTCCAATTATTAAAGGTTAACTCTACTGTCAATTAAACCGTGTCATCCTAGAAATTTCAGTGTGTCAAAAGGAAGTTCATTCGTGAAGGAGCATACCATCCCCGCTTTTAAAACACACACAGAGAGAGAGAGAGAGTCCTAACCCCTAAAGCTTAATTTTACACGGAACCCTGGCATAGGTTAGGTTAGGGGTTAGGTGTTCGTGAGTGAAAGGCAAACTGCCAACGGTAATATTTTTCATGGAAGATTTATATATCACTGAAGGAAATGAGTAAAGCAGACGGAATCAGAGTTTGTACTGTTACATTGCCGGCTCGTTCACTTTTCTTTTTTCATTCTGCTACTTTTAGATGGATTAATTTTTATTTTGAGTTGAGTGAGTTTATTTTAAGTTGAGTGAATTTTATTGCGAAAAATGATAAGTTATTTTTTGAGAGTGAAAAAATTGTCTAATAAATAAGGTGTAAAAATTAATGTGGGATCCATTTTTAAAAGAGAGATATTGGAAAGTGTGGGCTTTTTAGTTGCAAGTTGAGAGACAAAAGAAAAAATTCATTTTTTGTCCAAACAAAAAGATCTAATTTATTTTAAAAATAATTCACTCAACTCAAAATTAAAGCTAATCCAAACACACCGTCAATCATTTTAAAGAGAACAAGGGGATAATTGGATTCAGTTGGCAGTTAGGACTTGAATTTTTCGATCATTTATTCGTTCTTTCTCTGCTACACCTAAACCCTAAGATGTAACCCAACCCAACCACCAAAACCGGTCAACTGATGTTGGCTACCCATTTTCCTCCATACTGTTTTTCAAGGTAAACCCCCAACTCAATTATTTTACTTTGGTGGTGAACAATTCATAGTCTAAGTAAAAAATAAAAATCCTCAAAATCTAGCGGTTTGACAGATTCTTGTCATACAATGTTTTGGTCAAATAGTTTGAAATTCTGTGAACAGTGCAATGCCAATTATCTCAAGGGGGAAATTCTTCTTCCTTTTTTTTTTTTTTTTTTGTCCTGCTGTAGGCATTCATTAAAAGTTTTAGCTTCCATCTGGATGAAACGTAAGCCTAGAGAGAGATAGTAGAGTTAAGACCTAGACAGGGCACAATTGAGCACATAGTTTCTTCAAAGTGACCTTTTTCCCCACTCTTCTTTTAAGGGGGCATTTACAGTTTGATTACCATTTTTAAGTCACCTTCTATTTCTGCTAAGTTTGCTACCTTATCCTGCTCTGCTGTAATTATTTGGTTCACAGAGATTGCTCCGCCACAGTAAAAATATGCACTGTGTGAGAATAATCAGTCTCTCTCTCTCTCTCTCTCTCACACAGTTTTTTTTTGTTTTTTCTTTTTGTTGACAGGGCCAACTTTTATCCTTTTCATCAAGGATCCCAGCTGTATGCAATCTCTCTCTTTCTCTCTCTCTCTTCATTCATTTCTGGTTGTCAGAGCTTTTATACTCCTCTTGCTTTCAGTTCCTTTTTTTTTCCAGATTTCCGGACAGTTTAGATTTTTCAAACAACTAAAACTACTGTAGTAAAATATCTTTAAAAATATAAAAAACAAAAAACAAATAATTTCTGAGAAGAAATTAAAACTTGGATTGATCGATATTTTCACATGTTTTTTTCCTCTGTTTTTTTCGAGTTTCTTCACATTTTCTTGTGGCTTTTTTCATTTTTTTTTCTTTTGGTCCCTAATCTCCCGGAGCTAATAAGCCTAAACAAAAAACAAAAAATAATACGCAAAGAAAATTTTTCTTTTCCCACCCTATCAGTTTCTTCCTACTGGTTGCCTGACTCCGACAACCTCGCTTCTCTCTCAAAGCTTGATCTTTTTCTTTTTCTTTTTTTTTTTCTTTTCCTTCTTTCCCCGATCAAATTCTCCTCCCACTACTGGACCCTCCCATCTTTACCCGAACCCTCTGTACATAAAACAATGACCAAAACCATCTCTTCCATTCGGTCATGTGTTTGTAGATTTAGAAATGAAACCAAGATCGTTTCTTTTCTATCCAGCATCTAACATATCCTGAATGTTTTCATCCCAACCGAGATTACTCGATCTTGTTGATTCCGATACGCTTCATGGCTGCATTTCTGAAGCCATCATTAGCAGCCGAGGCTTGCTGCATGCACAACCCCATACCAATCCCACTGTGCATCATCATCATCTGTTGCTGCTGGTTTTGCTGCTGTTGATGATGTTGCTGCTGCTGTGCCTGCTGTTGCTCTATTCCCATCGTGTTCATGTAACTCCATACTTCTTTCTTGATCATCTCTTGCATAACCGCCAACAGCTCCGCACTAAATGGCACGAACACCTTATCCTGCTGAGCCACCGATCGCACAACGGGGGCCTGTTCCTGCGGCATGGTTGCTGGTTTCTGGAGGTTAAGTTGGTTGCTGGCCTGAGGTTGCTGGACTGGCAAAGGAGGAGGCACGGGGGGTGACGGAGGCGGTGATGGTGGGAGCAGTTTGATCGGGTGAGTCAGCTCAGGGCGGTCAACTCCGGGTAGGGACAGACTAAGCGACGTGGGAGGATCGTTGCCAGATGACGTGGTTTCGAGCTTAGGTGGCAAGACGGGACCGGTTCTAGCTAGGGGCTTGAAGACATGGGAAGAAGACATGTTGGGAAGGCTGGAATCGCTGACGTCCGACCCGGAAGGGCTACCGGGGCTAAAGTAGAGTGCACCGGAGACGGGTCCGCCCGACCCGCAGCTGGTGGATCTCTTGAGTGGGGGCTGCTGGTGTTGATGCTGTTGTAGATCATTGGAATAGTCGTTACCATCGTCGCCGCCGCCGCCGCCGCTGATGGACGTACACTTCCTCTTAAGAGTGGAGTTCCAGTGATTCTTAATAGCGTTATCAGTTCGACCGGAGAGGAGTCTAGCTATGGTGGCCCATTTGTTGCCGAAACGAGAGTGGGCACGGATAATGGTCTCGTCTTCTTCAGGGGTAAAAGCCCTGTGTTCTACTTGAGGGGAGAGCTGGTTACACCATCGTAACCGGCAAGATTTTCCTGAT
>JAXGGT010000162.1:11048269-11060544 GCA_035583425.1 Marsdenia floribunda | reverse complement strand
TTATTAGTTAATATATATATATTTTAGTTAAATTGCTGAGGTATTAGATTAGAGATTAAAAATGGAGTCCATGCACTCGCAAAACAAAAGGAATCTCGAGTCCCTTGATATTATTAAAAATATTCTCAAGAGCCGTTTAAAATCTCTTTTTAAAAATATTTTTAGTTGGTCAAACTCAATTTACTTAGAGGGCAAGTAACTTTGACCTCCTAAATAAAATATATTTTTATATATAAAAAGAAGCTTTCATGACCAAAAAAAGGGTTGGAAACAATTACAAACACTTAGATTCTCAAAACTTCTCTCTAAACATCTTTATACAAGAGTTTTCTCAAATATTTCTCTTATCTTTAGAAGACCTTTTACTATTCTTTTATTGCCTTATTTCTATCGGATTCAATCTTTAGAATCCATTTCAATCTATTTTCTAATTGAAACAAGCTTTCAATAGCTTTTATAAAGAGATTCAATCTTTAAAAAATACTTTTCCAAGCTGCTTTTACTTCAATCCATTCATATTGGTACATATTATATTTCCATCGGAATTACTGATTTCCTACCGGGAAATCACTTTTTCCATCGAGATACATTTTTCTCTCACACCCAATTGAAAAAGTTTATTTGATTACTTTTTAGAAATATCAACACGTAAAAATAAGGTTATCAGAATATAACACACTAGTACACTTTTATCACAACAAGAAAAGAGTGGGGGAAGGAGGGAGGTATCAATACAGCTATAGCAAATTGAGCACCCAGCCCATCTAGCCAAAAAATGTGGGCAGCCGTTGGCATTTCTACTAACATAATGACTAAGTTAGGCCCTTTTTTATTGAAAAAGATAACAAAACAATATCTCCTTATGAAAATGCCATTCCTCCCCATAGAAAGAGTTCTTAGGTTATCTCTTTGCATGGAACGTTTTTTACGTCTCTTTGTTGCCACCTTATTATAATGCTTTTATCTTTTAAATGACTTTATTTTATCCGAACAAAAAAAAAAAAAAAAAGAAAACGAAAAACCTGACTGTAGTAGGATCTTTTTCATTTTTTTTTTTCTATTGTGTGAAACAAGTTGGAGGATAGTATAAAGCTTTCAGAACGATTTGAGGACTCTTGGAGGGTTGCCATGGGTTAATCAGAGTACGTCTTTCCTTTTCCTTTGTCAGGCTCAGGGCAAGCCATTGTTAGGTAGGCATGCGATTAGTTTATTCGGCTTATTAATGGACCAAACTATTATTTATTATTATTTTGTTTCGGAAGAAATGGAACACCAAACTATTTTTTACTAGCTCGATTCTCCATTTAATGAAAATAAGGTTTTTTAACTTATATTTTTTACCGATAAAAAATTATTTTTGTTTGAGTGCACAAATAATTTTGAAATACTTCAAAAAAAAAAAAAAAAACTTGTTGGTTACCAAATTAGTGAATTAAAAAAAAAAAAAAAAAAAGAGCGATCATACACATTTTTAGATAATTGAAATAACAATAATAATACATATAAAAAAAATTGACAACATATGGCATGCAAAAAATGATACGAAAACTTTAAAGAAAATTAATATTTCTTTCGTTTTTTTTTTTTTTTTTTTTTAGCTTTTTCATAAAAAAAAAAAAAAAATTATATTTTTTTAAGGGAAATTGGCATAAATAGTCCCAAAACTATGGTCATTTGGTGACATTAGTCACTGAATTATGTTAAATTGTGTGGGATTGGTTATTTCGTTAAAAATTTATTTTATTTTACCGTTAATTTTTTTTAAAAAAATTTGCCAGAAATTTTAGTCATTTTATAATAATATTATATAAAAAAAGAAAAAAAAAACTATTATATATGTATTTATGTACGGTGAAGAGGATGAGAGAAATGACTATATGTATTTGTATTAATAATATATTTTTCTTTTATATAATGTTATTATAAAATGATTAAAATGCCTTTCAGATAATTTTTTTTTTTTTGAAATTAACGGTATGATAATAAAAATTTTTAATGGAAAAATCAATCCCACACAATTTAACATAATTCAAAGACCAATGTCACAAAAAAATTAATTCAAGGACCAATGTCACCAAATAACCATAGTTTGAAGACTATTTATACCAATTTACCTTTTTTTTTTTTTAATCTATTACCTTAAAAAATTAATATAATACTTAGTTTTTTCTCTTAATATTTTTATATAGTTATTATTTTTTTTAAAAAATTATTTATATAATATTTATAATTAATTAATTAATTTTTTATTGGAAAATTAAAATATACTGTAATTGACATTAAACCGCTGCCCTCTCAGGTTGGAATTGCTAAATGCCTTGTAGATCTGGACCGTGAAGAAAGGGCCTAAAAATGAAAATAAATGCAACATTAGGGCGGATCCAGTTCAACCGACCCATATCATCACTTGCTCGGTTCATTTACCCGCCGACATTCCCAAAACTTGCCGAGGAAGAGGAACTGCTGATAGTGGAGGGTGTGCAGCCATGGGCGTCGTAACCATTCTCGCTGCTTCCTCATGAGATATCGAAAACCACTTTCGGCTCTTCCTCTTCCTTCCCGGTCGAACTCGTTCAGATTCATGGCCATCCATAGTGCCAGTTCCTCATCTCAAAACCCTAACGTTTCTGTCAACGAAGAAGATGAACAATTGTGCTCTGAACTATTAGAACAACCACAGCCGCCGGAAGAGACACTCTCGTTAGGCCGTCCGAACGGTTACTTGAGCGGAGAGTCAAGAATCGAGAGGGCATGGGCTCATTGGAAGAAACTTGGACAACCCAAATTCCTTGTGGCTCCCATGGTTGACAACTCTGAGCTACCCTTTCGCATGCTTTGCCGCAATTACGGTGCTCAAGCTGCCTATACCCCTATGCTTCATTCTCGTATATTTTCAGAAAATGAAAAATACCGTTCGCAGGAATTCACCACCTGCAAGGTACATGGTCTACTCTCATACTCAATTTGTAACTTTATGCCAATGAATGTGTTTCCGGATGCATGCATCTTAGGTCATTTTTAAGTTTGTGTTAGTGTTTGGTGGGGAAATCGGGTAAGTTTCTTCTAAAAAATTGGTAAATTGACTGGTTCAATAATTATTCAGAGAGACTGGAAGATATATTATTTCTTTTAAATTCCAAACTCGCAGATGAAAACCTACAAAACATTAACAAATAAGCTCAACAAATAATATTGAAAAAGAAACTACAATAATAATAAAATAAATAAATAAAAGAGATAACCTCCATTCACGATATCTCGTGAATGTGGGGTTAAAAATTTGGGTTAGAGTTTAACTCTCGCAAAGGACCTACTCAATTTGAGTGGGGATTAGTCTGAATTTGGACATGGCTTAAAGATGCTGCCCATAGTTGGGACCTATTCAAGACATATTGTGCACTAAGAAAAAAAAAAAAAAATTTGGCTAAATATGCCTAATTTCTGAGCACCATTCAAGCAGTTTGCTTTTATTAATGTGGGAGAAAAATGCAACTTGGGATAAAATAATGAAGGGGAGGAGTCTTTTTATAACTACTAAAGACTCCCCTAATCCCATACAATTTCGATGTGGGACAAAAAATATATTAACAACTCAACAAATCTCCATTTTGACATAATTTTTTATCTAACTAAATACAAATGTTCTCAAACAAATAACAAATAAAAACAATTCTCGTGGTGCTTCTAAATTTGCATCGTTAGGCATCAATTCAAATGTGTAGGATATTGACCAAATTTAAATAATGTTCAAACTTGGCTCTTGTAACCACCTTAGTCAGTATATTTGTAGAATTATGTGCCGTCTGAATCTTTTGGAGAAGTATCTCATCTTCTTCAAGAATTTTTTCGCACAAAGTGATAGTGAACATCGATATGTTTTGTTCTTGCATGGAAAACTTGGTTATTCGCTAAGTGAATAGCACTCTAATTGTCAGAATATACCTTAAGATGTTTCTGTCCAATTTTCAAGTCTTTGAGCAATCTTTGAAGTCAAATTGCCTCATTTACAGCTTCTATAATTGTCATATACTCTGCCTCTCTTGTAGACAAGACCACTGTTGACTGCAAGGTGGACTTCCAACTAATTGACGCTTTGGCTAAAGTGAACAAATAGCCAGTTGTAGATTGTCGTTTATCTAAGTTACCTGCATAATCAGAATCACAATATCCAACTATGCAATGACCAAGTGATTCATACCATTCAAAAATTAAACCAACATCTACGGTACTTTAGAGATACCGTAGAATCCATCTTATGGCTTGCCAATAACTCTTGTCTGGATCATGCATATACCTGCTCACAATACTAATAGCTTGTGAAATATTGGGTCTTGTGCACATTATTGCATATATCAAGCTTTCAACTACATTTGCATATAGTACTTTTGCCATAAATTCTCACTCCTCATTTGTCTTCGAAAATAATTGGTTGTTAAGTTTTAAATTAGGAGCAAGTGGGGTACTTACAGGTTTTGATTTTTCATTCATACCAAAACGTTGTAGTTTCTTTTTCAAATATTGCTTATGTGTTAGGTAGAGCTTGTCTCTCTATCTATCCTTCCTTATCTCCATGTCGAGAATATTCTTGGCTTTTTCCAAATCTTTCATTTCGAACTCTGTACTTAATTGAGCTTTCAATTTGTCAATCTCAACATGGCTATTTGTTGCTATTAGCATATCATCAACGTACAAGAATATGTAAATATAGGACCCATCTTGAAGCCTGTGTAAATACACACAGTGATCGTATTTGCTTCTTGTAGTTCTGATCATTCATAAACATGTCAAATCGCTTGTACTACTGCATCGGTGATTACTTCAATTCGTAAAATAATTTGTTTAGCTTGTAAACCCAATTCTCCTTATCAACAACTTTGAACCCTTCTGGTTGAGTCATGTAGACTTTCTCTTTCAAGTAACCGTGAAGGAATGCGGTCTTCACATCAAGTTGAGCTAGCTCTAAATTCAATTGCGCTACCAAGGCCAACAAAATTATAATAGAGGAATGTTTAACAACTGGAAAAAATACCTCATTATAATTAACTCCCACCTTTTGAGAGTAGCTTTTAGCCACAAATCTTGTCTTGTAGCGAATATCATCCTTGTTGGGGAATCTTTCTTTCTTTGCAAATACCCATTTGCATCCAATTGCCTTCTTGCCCTTTAGTAGTAGTGTCAGCTTCAGCGTCTCATTCTTCTGAAGTAATTGCATTTTTTCTTCCATTGCACTTTTTCATCTACCATTTTTTGTGTTTCAGACAACTTTTGAAAAAGTGGATGAAATATCATCAACAATTGGAAGTGCATAAGCTACCATGTTAGTAAAACGAGAAAGTTTATGAATTTCTCGTCGTACTCTGTTAGCAACAATTGACTCTGATTACTGTAAAGATTCTTAGGTCAGAACCTTTTCTTCATCTGACCCTTGTTCTGTCATAGGAGAGTTATTAATGATACTTTATGCTGGGATGACTATTGTCTGTTCAAACTCCGCTTGTTTCAGCGTACACTCCACTTGTTGTGGAGTATCATTAGCCCATTCTGGATTTACCTTAGACAACATGGCAGATTCATCAAAGGTAACATCTCTGTTGACAATCATCTTCTTTACCTTTAGATACTACAAGCGGTATCCCTTAACTCCAACATTGAAGCCCATAAAGAGAGCATTCTTTGCTCGTGGATTCAACTTTGATTCATTCACATAATAATATGTAATAGAACCAAAAATATGCAAAGAATCATAATCTGTTGCAGGTTTACCGATTCATACCTTTAAAGGAGTCTTGCCACTTAATGCAGATGATGGCAAGCGGTTGATGAGATGTTGAGCGTATGTCATAGCCTTAGCCCAAAATTTTCTGCCTAACCCAGCATTAGATAGCATGCAACGAACTTTCTCCACAAGTGTCTTGTTCATACACTTTGACACCCCATTTTGTTGTGGCGTTTTTCTGACTGTGAAGTGTCAAACTATGCTAAACTCTTGGTATACCTCTAGAAATGGATCACTCTTGTATTACCTTCCATTGTTTGTTTGGAGAACTTTGATCTTCCTACCCGTCTGGTTTTCAACCTGAGCTTTCCACTTAAGGAAAATCTGAAGCATATCATCTTTGTTTTTCATAATAAACACACACTATTCTAGTAAAATCATCAACAAAAGTGACAAAATAATGCTTACCTCCAAGTAGAGTACTCTTGTTGGTCCCCACACATCTGAATGCACATAGTATAAAATACCCTTGATATTGTGAATAGCTGTACCAAACTCCACTCTTCGTTGCTTTCCTAGAACACAATGCTCACAAAATTCTAATTTAGAAGTGTTCGTACCTTTCAACAATCCTTTATTGGCAAGAGTTTGCAAGAATTTTTCACCAGCATGTCCCAATTGCATATGCCACAACTTTGTTGCCTCTATATCCTTTTTGCTACTTGAAGTTGTTGCTGCTATTGTCCCAGCCATTGTACTACCTTGGTAGTAATACAAGTTATTCTTCCTTACACTTTTCAACATTGTCAATGCTTCTAAAGTAGTTTTAAGAATTCCATCTTGCAACGTCATAACTAGGCCTTTTAATTCTAAAACCCCAAAGAGATGAGATTCCTCTTCAACTTTGGTACATACCGCACCTCATTCAGAATTCTGGTGGATACATCATGATTCTGCAGCTTAATTGAACTTATCCCAACTGTTTTACATGGGTTGTCATTTCCCACGTAAACAATTGCACCATCACGACCCAAATAAGAGACATATGGTAGGTACAACTTGAATCTAAAATCTACTTGTCCTTCTGTGATGTTGATGGTGACACTACTAAATAAATATCTGATTCTGCATTACTTTTGCACTTTACAACATTTGCATCTTGTAGTCTTACCTTTCTTCTTTAACTTTAGACAGTTATTCTTCCAGTGCCATTTCTCATGACAGAAGGCATCTTTGGCAACTTGGCATTTTGATTTGGATCTTCCTCTTCTCCTATTTGATTTGCTTTGCTGACGATCTCTTGCCACCAATGCTTCATCTGATGTAGTTGCTTTGTTTTTTATTTTACCCTGCTTTCTCAATTCATGACTATACAAAGTAGAACATATATTATCTAAAGACACATTCTCCTTCCCATGAAGTAACATAGTTTCCAAGTGTTCAAATTCACTGGGAAGAGACGATAACAACGTCAAAGACAAATCATCATCTTCAAATTTCATATCTAAATTCAACAGGTCTGCTACTAACTGATTAAAAATAGTAATTTGTTCATTTATAGTAGTACTTGATTGGTAATCAAATCGGAACAATTTTTTCTTCATAAGGAGTTTATTCTGACCACACTTTTTTAGAAATTTTCTCTCCAAAGCTATCCACAATTCGTGTGTAGAAGTCTAGTTCTTGAAAGCATACTTCTGCTCTCTCGACATGCATGATCGAATTGTTCCACACACCAACCGATTTATGATACTTCAATTCTTCTCTTCCACATCTTCCAGTTTTCTCTTCTTCAATAGCAATGTCAAGACCCTGTTGGAAGAGGGAGTCCGAAACCTCCCCTTGCCACATTCCAAAATGGTCAATACTATCAAATATCTCCACTACCAATTTCGAACTTAACATTGGAATCTTCAACCATGATGAAGATTAAGTTGATGTTGTTGGTATTTTATTTGAGGTAGTCTCCTTTGATTCTTGATCATCTGATGTCATAACTGACTCAAAATAATTGTATTAAATATTATAAAATTACAAACAAACCAAGGACGAACCTTTGGTTCTGATACCACTTGTTTGGAAAATCGGGTAAGTTTTCCTCTAAATAACTAGTGAATTGACTAGTTCAATAATTCTTCAGAGAGGCTAGAGGAGATACTATCTCTTTTAAATTCCAAACTCCTAGATGAAAAACAAACTGTTCAAAACACGAACAAATAAACCTAACAAATAATATTGAATACTAGAACTGAAAAGAAACTACAATAATAATAAAATAAATAAATAAAAGAGATAAGGAAAGAACACACCCGAAATTGATAATAGAGTTCGGCCGAATGTGTCTAATCTCTAAGCACCACTCAAGCAGCCCGCTTTTATTAAAGTGGGAAAAGAGTACAACTTGGGATTAAACAATGAAGGGGAGGAGGAGTCTTTTTATGACGACCAAAGACCCCCTAATCGCATACAATTCCGATGTGGGACAAAAAATATGCTAACAAATCAACAGTGTCTAGCTTGTGGATTTTACTTTACCAACTAAATTGGGAGCAAATTGACAGGAGGATCGTCCACTATTTGTGCAATTTTGTGCCAATGATCCGGATATATTGTTGGAGGCTGCTCGGAGAGTAGAACCCTATTGCGATTATGTTGACATCAACTTCGGGTACTTTTTTTTTTTTTTTCCTCTTCAAAATTTTAATCTGCTTGTTATGTTTTGAATTATCTAACTCAAAAATTGACATACTGTAGTTTATATGTAATGAGTAATTCCATCAATATCCATTTTTCCTTCCACAGTTTCTCCCTATATTTTTATTGGTTTCCTTTTCCAAACTTTTCGCTTTCTAAAGTTGGGTCATTAATTTTTAGCAATTCCCTTTAATTTGTGCAAGGCACCGTTTTTGCCACCATAAGTTCATCATACTGTTTCGTTTGTTTTTGACTTTCTTAGTACTATTGCCCGTTCAAGTATGTCTTAATATTTACATCATGCAGGTGTCCTCAACGAATTGCGAGGCGAGGGAATTATGGGGCATTTCTGATGGATAATCTTCCTCTTGTCAAGTCTTTGGTAGAAAAAATGGCTTGCAACCTAAATGTTCCTGTGTCATGCAAAATTCGCATTTTCCCGAATTTGCAAGATACAATTAATTATGCCAAAATGTTGGAGGATGCTGGCTGTGCTCTTTTGGCAGTCCATGGGCGAACAAGGGACGAAAAGGATGGCAAGAAATTCCGGGCTAACTGGAAGGCCATCAAGGCTGTTAGAGATGCTGTTAGAATCCCTGTTCTTGCTAATGGTGATGTGCGGCATATGGATGATGTGCTTAGCTGTTTGCAAGAGACTCGTGTTGAGGGTGTACTTTCAGCTGAGTCTCTGCTTGAGAACCCAGCTCTTTTTGATGGATATCGAACTGCTGAATGGGTATCAGGTAGTGAAGATATTTATGATGATGGGAAACTGGATCAAGCTGATTTATTAGTTCAATATTTGAAGTTATGCGAGAGATATCCAGTTCCTTGGAGAATGATCCGCTCTCACGTGCATAAGATGTTGGCAGAGTGGTTTAGGATTCAACCTGATGTTAGAGCAGATCTCAATGCACAGTCTAAGCTAACCTTTGAATTCTTATATAGTTTGGTTGATCGACTTAGAGAATTAGGCGTGAAGGTACCTCTTTATGCTAAAGCAGCCTCTGTGGAAAGTATATCTTCGATTTAACTTTGCCACTTTATTGAAAAAAATCCCTTGATGATGTAATGTAGTCCACAGCTTATTTTAGAAGTGAACTTTAACCATCTTCTTCTGGTTTGGATCATCATTCATTCATCTGCAAGAAATAGATAGGTTTTAGCTCTTATACGGTGATAATGTATTTGAACAAGGAAATCAAGGTTATTATCGTTTCGCACCCCGAGATTTTCTGTTCTGGTAATCATCACTGAATCTCGCCCTTTTTCATGCACTATTTGTTATTGCAAAAGTAAGCCTTCACTTCTCCACTTCTTTCATTCTTTGGCTGCCTAGTTTTTCCTATGATTATACGGCTCTGGTTTCCTATGATATAGCTGGAGTATAGGTAAATCCAGAGAGCTTAAAGAGTATTTTTGTGCTAAAAAATGTGCTCAATTAACTTAAAAAGTTTTTTTTTCTGATACTTTCTTTCATCTTCTCACTGGTCTGATGTTTCAATAACTGGTGCACTAGAATTTCCTGTACTTTTTTGGGTAAATGTAGAATTTCCTGTACTTGAAACAGGTAAGAGTGGGTATTGTATGAGAATTTAAACAGAAGTAGTAAGGATACTTTTTCCTACCTTGTAGTTAAATAAGAAAAACGAGTACAGGTAAAGTTTTTAATCCTCTAAAAGCTGAGGTGAAGTCCTTTTTGTTTATTAAGGTTTCTTCCTCCTCCTGACAATTCCTGAGCTGGCATCCTGAATATTCCTGTTGATTAAGTTTTGCTCACCTCTTGTCTGATGACTTTGTTTTCTGGCTTCTGCCTCTTGGAGTGTCATCCTGTAGCTCTTCTCAGTTCTCATGGGATAAAGTGAATTTTTTGTGCCTAGTTTTCCTTTTTATATTCATTAAAGCGCCTTTCTTTCTTCCTAGACCAAGAGCCAACCAACTGTTAATCCTCTCTGATTTTGTTTCAAATTCTCTCATATTCTAGAGATTTCATGTCAGGTGCTGAACTAGATAGTACATCTCTTCTTAATTGTCTTGAAGTAATTTGTTTTCGCATATTTCTTTATCGAACTTTATGGATGGGGATATTTGATTGTCTCCTGTAGTTATCAAGAACTTCCATTGATGCATATTCTTTACCTTTGCTTTTCTAAAACCATGTGTTATGAGCTCTCTCAAAAGCTGGTATGTCAATGTTTGTCATGGTGAGGTGGACTAGATTGTGCACCATGGTCTTTTCCTCTCTTGAAATTGCGGTTGGCCAATAAAATAAGCACGAGATGAAGTTCCTGGTTGGTGACCAAGTAGTTCTAACCATTCTGAGAAACCTTAAAAGCTCCTCGTGGTAACATTAGTTTGTTCAGAGCAGTTGAAAGTTAATTTTCTCCCATTTGAGCTTAACCGCAGAATACGAAGATAAGATTGTTGTATAATTTATGATCTAAATTAAAGCTTCTCCACCCTGGTTGTTACTGGGAACTACTTTAGGGGCCTGCGTGGACTATTCTTTGTTGTCTCTGTTCTACTTACCTTTCATCGGAGAAATAATTGTAGGGAGATTGGAGAATTCATTTTTTATTTTTATTTTTTTTAAAGGCTATGTAGGGACAGTGTTTTAAAAGTATGACGTACTTCTTGGGCCATAAACTCAATAATGGAGCTTGTTGTTTTGGTGGGGTATTATTTTTTTTATTTATTATTTTTTATTTTGATACCCAGGTATCCCGCTTCGTCGGACTACATCTTGGACCCCTAGTCACCCGTCCCTGGAAAACTAGAGGAGGTAAATCGCGGGATATGCCCGAGGTGGCCCCTTGAGGTTCCTGCCCTACTCCTACTCAGTGCCCCAAGAGAACCCTCATCACTGGACCACATGTCTTGCCTGCGAGCTCCTCAACTCCCTTCCAAGAATGTGGCAGCCAGGATTCGAACCCCCCACACTGAGGTAGAGAGAGCTCATGAAAGCAATTGGGCGACCAACTCGGCTGTGCTCGGGGGGCTTTTGGTGGGGTATTATTAAGTGTGAGGAATGACGATCCATTTGCAAATCAAATCAAGCAAATGAGGATGGAGGATGTCGGATGTGTCACGGGATTCTCCGGCTTTTCACTGCTAGTGTTATGGGAATGTGTGTGGTGAAAAGTTGAAATGTAGTACCCTTCACCCCAGGGGACTCGGAAAATATCAGAAGATTTCAGTTTTTGCATGCTTGCTTTTGGATAGAGAAGTCTCTTCTGGGAAGGGGAAAATAAGAGGGGTAGTCTTTTTGTTTCATAAAAAATTATTTGTTCCATTTTTCATTATTCTGAAGTACTTTTCATAAAGTGCATTAGAATTATGTTCAGCATTGTCGGTGGGAGACTTAAATAAATAAATGACTGACTGACTGCTAGTAATATCCACTCCATCATTTGATCACCTCATCTATATATACGTCAGTTCATCCGAGATTGGTTGGCAAGAAAATGGAAAGCAGGAGGAGAAAAATCTTTTCTTCCTTCTTCTTGATTACTTCAACCTTCGTCTGTTTTGTTACTAGTTCTCAAGAACACAATGGCACATCTTCTTCCACCCAGACCCAAATTACCACCAGACAAACACTCGAAATCATTATAGGGATAGGAAGTCCTCCGCCAGCCTATCCCCCTGACAACGGAGGATGTCCTGATTGTATGCCTACTCCAGAACCAGCTGCATGTCCCTCTCCTCCTCCTCCTCCTCCACCAGTATGTCCCCCACCGCCACCGCCACCGCCACCGCCGCCACCTCCTCCGCCGCCACCGCCGCCACCGCCGCCGCCGCCTCCGCCGCCACCTCCATCTCCATCGAGTCCCTTTACTGCTAACCTGCGACAGGCTATCAAAGT
>JAXGGT010000162.1:11027380-11039748 GCA_035583425.1 Marsdenia floribunda | reverse complement strand
TTAGTTAATTAATAAAATTATATATATTAATTATTGATTATAATATTAAATTATATAATTAAACATATTATGTCCAACTCAAAATATTAATTTTTATTTTAAAAAAAAAAAAAAAGCATATTCCATGTGTATTTTTCCGACGTGCACAATAAAAACACGCACAATGCATATATTTTTAATATCCATGTGACAAAAATGCATGTGTCATATATTTTTAATATACACATGACATTTTATGTGATATATCGTCCCATATTGAAAATATACAAAAATATGTCATTGAATATAAATATGGGTCTAGATAATCATTTTTAACTCGGAATATTCCTTTTAGTACACCGAAGACGGTACCAAGTAATTAACTGTGGGTACTGCCAGACACATAGTCGCGACACAGGTTCGCAGGCTCGGGTTGTGACATTTTTATTTTAAATTTTAAAGTCATAAAAAAAATATATGTTTTAAAGATAAAAAAGCATATTAGGGAAATTTAAGAATAGGACCAATCATGAAGTTTTAATAAAAAATAAGACTATTCTAGGTAAAAATTTTATTTTAAATGAAGACATAAATTTCAATATTAAAATAAAAAGTAAAAAAATCTAATAATATTTCAAACTCAGGAATTCATAGTTGAGACCATACAACACGAAATTTGTCAGTACTTTACTAACTAAATGCTTTCCGTAAACAAAACAGCTCCTTCAAACTTCCTGCTACCACCGGTCTTCTGAACGCATACATCCAGTGGCTCAATTACAGCATCATAGTTTGGCTATTCACCACGAAGTAATAATACAAGAGAATGAATGAGAAGAATTCCCCAAGTAAATAGAATGAGAAGAGAGAGAAAGAGAGAGAGAGTTTCACGTCGTAAAAATACACGATATTGGCTATTGTTGTTGGTGACCCGATATAATGTAGATTCATAAAAGCCATTGGTTAAAATCTGAAGAATTCATAATATATCAACATGAACATCCCGTTAAGCTGTGAGGGTAATTGAAAGAATTAAAATTATTGAGGTAAGGTGCTTTTTACCTTCAGCATGTCACCGATATTGCAAACAAATGCCCCCTGGACTGGATGTGCTGATATCCATTCACCAGAAACGTTTCTTACCTACAATAAACAATACAACTCGGAGGCATGTAACATTTGCAGAAACATGCCAATATTCAAAATGTGCATGTACAAAATATTCTTGCATCTCTCCCACCGGCTCTCATCAACATTCCAGTTGAAAGAATGCAAATGATTACGAAAATATACCTGAAGGGCAGTTATACCATCATCTTGATTGAATAATGTCAGCAGACCTAGAGTAAAAAAAACAAAATAAAATGAAGAGCACAGTATATAGGAATGAGACATCGGATTATTAGTCTCTCTGACCGTATGAAGAAAGTGGATATTTTTATCATAATATGTGTGTGCTCCCCTGTACTACATATATTTGCAAAAGAGATGAAGCCAATCAGGAAAATGAGTGAGTCAACGAAATCTTTGGAAGACAGAGAAAATGAAACTGTTAAAAAAAGAGGAAAAAAGCAATACTTATGCTGACCATCCAATATCATTGTTTGGCATATCCAGGCCATTTCCACAGGACACACCCTGGTAGCCAATTATACACGAAACCCAAAATGGATCACCGGCTCTGTCACCTTCGAATTCAGCTGCAGATCCACCCAATGCTAAACCAATTCCTCACATTATCTTCCTTGACAGGTCTGGCGGCATCCACCATCAAGTTATGATGATGAAAAAGGATATCGAATGCTTCTAAACTTTCACTTAGCAAAGCACCTGTGCAGAGGTTGACATACTCCTCCATCAATTTGCTGAAATTTGGTGGATCACTTGGCCTTCATAAGGAACCAGTGCTCAGATGCACGAGAGGAAGGAAATTTTTATAAAAATATTTCAGCAATCCAGTATCTCATAAAAATTTTACAACCAGTACACAACAAACCAAATAAGAAGAAAGCTTTTGATTTTTTTAATGAGGAACAACTCTTTCTAATAATGAGAGCGATTAGAAGAATAAGGAGCCCCCCATCCCTGTTAGAGATATAAGATATTAATTGTTAGACATATTAGAGATATATTAATTTTGTTATTTTGTTATTTATTATTTATCATAAGGGTAGGATAGTCTTTTTAATCTTTTTACATTATTTGCTATATATACTCTTATTTCTCTCTTATTATTCGTTCCTAGTCTCTGTTTTTGTTCCGTCTTCTCTCTTTCAATTTCGTCTCAATTCTCACAATCCCATCCTGCAATGTTTGACTCACTAGTTCCTTTGTCCTTTAACTTGGTCAGAAACTAGCAAAAAGTTACTGCGAACTGAACCTAACTATTATTACCTTACCATTCATTTGGCCCCTGTAGAGTGTAGAGCTTCCCCAAGAGCAACATACATTCCATGTTTCACTTCTCTGTAGCACTGTCATCCAAGAATAGTTGTTATAAGAAATGCCGAAATAGTGGTTGAACAATTTGGATATCCATCTAGTTCAACAATTTGAGCAATCATTCATTACTCTCTAATACTCAATTCACAATAAATGTAGAGGAATCAAATAGAACATACATCAATGGCTTCATGCATACCAGGGACGCCTTCGGTTATATTTTCACCAACATGTTGATATCCTCTATGGCCAAAATGTTAAGCTTCACTTGTTAGTCAAATCCCAATTACAAAAACAACCGACAGAAATAACACTTTTATTTTTTTATTTTTTGTGGTCTGCATAAATACATAGACTGGAAAAATGCACCTTTTGTTCTGAATGGACTTCCTAAAATGATGAGCACTAAAGGCAAAATTCTCAATTTTCGGAATTAAAGGCATGAGAAGGATTGGCCGAATGAAAGGAGGATGCATGAGACTGAAGAGTAGGAGGAGGAGATAGAGAGCAGAACCACACATGAAAGAAAAGAGAAGTATGAGAAATATCAAGAAAGCTATCTCTTCTCTTTTCCCTCAAATCATAGCAAACTGATCATTGAATATCTGAATTTCTTTGCATGAAAAGCTAGTGGAATAGGAAAGAAATGAGATTAGTTAAAATAGAAGGTCTCCCATGGTCATGAAAAGCAAGAGGGTTTATCTTCGAATGGGCAAATTCAGTTGCCAGCTATAGTAACATATTAATAGGAAATTAAGGATAGAACGTCTCTACGGGTTTGGTAGATCCAAGCTTCAGTGGATGGGAAGTGAGCAGGAAGTGAAGAAGAGGGGAGGAAACAAGGCTATCCATTCAACCTTTTCCCATTCCAACCCTTCAAACAGGGGAAACAAAAGGTGAAACATGAAATGTAGGAAATCATCCGATGCTCTAAAAGTTTAAAATTAGAACTATTAAAAATTTGACCACTTGGCATCCAAAGCAACTAATCAGTTTTGCTCATTGATGTAAAAACAACATGCAGCAAAATAAATTACTTCCAAAAAATTAGCAAAACATGGTGAGCAGTTTTTTAATTGTTACTTCACAAGCTCTGAGATAAGATGACAAAGGGAGAAAATTACCACACAAAAGAATCCAGCTTCTCTGCAAGCCTGATCTAATTTCCTCACGACATCCGTCACTCCCTCATCTTGGATTAAAGTTGGATCATCTCATTTCGCCTATGAAGGCAGGCAGAAAAAACACAGCAGTTTTCATCAATAAGAAAATTTGAAATTTTCCATCAGGCAAAAATGACAATACTCTTTTTACATAAAGAAACCCCTTCAGGGATAAAAATTAGAGAGTGAAAGAAGAAGATGAATTCAGTTTTAATAAATCAAACAGATTTAAAAATTAAAACTAAAAAAGACAAATGTTTCCTACAACTTCCGATCAAATGACAAGCTGGATGTCCACGCAATCAAATAGTGCAACTAACCATTTGTTAACTCAATATCCAAAAAATGCAAACAACAGCAAAATAATCATAAAATAAAACTAATGACGGAAGAATTAAGAATTGAGTGTTCCCTTTCTTTTTTAGCTATCAAAGGTATAGATTTGAAGACCGTGGCCATATGTTTCTTCGAGCCGGTTCACTGAGTAGCAGTATCCCGTCAGACGTCGGCTCCTTACCACCTCTTCCTTCTTTCCCCATTTGAACTCCCTGTTCTGGAATCTGTAAGCACATTCCTCTCAGAAAAATAATATAAATATCTAATATATTCGATTAAAAATTAAAAATTGTATTACCATTTCCAATCTGCAAATTAAATTTAATATTCTTCTTAAAAAACAAAAATACAAATAAAATAATAATAATAATAATATACAGCTTTCACAAATTACTCCATACATATATGTATTAAAAAATATATATACCCGCCCTCTCCTGTCATTCTGGACACATCCTAATATGCACAGCATTCTGCTAACAGCAGTACAAAAATAATCCCCACCTGCCACCCACCACCCCTCGCCCAAAAGGAAAAAAAAAAAACGAAGAAAGAAAGAAAGAATTACTTTTACAATCCCCAACCTATTGAAGGATATCAAAATTTCGAAACTAGTTATGAATAGGAGTCGTCTTCTACTTCGTCACCACATAGTCCAAATCACAGAAGGGACTTAGTCGATCATATATATATATATATATTAATGATCCATCGGCTACTTAGATGATGATGAATATGAAGAAGAAGCTGATGAATGACTGCCATTGCGACTGGACTGGAAAACATTAGCATCCATTTTTCCAATAACGTAAGTTTTCTTTGCGCAAGAATTCATCACTGGTAATTCTATCCGCTGCTTGATTGAAATCATGCACGAAAACATGCGTTTATGCAGAATCCTGTAAAATCTCATTAAAGAATCCTTCGATCAGTTTACTGCTAACTGCATTTCAATCCATGATCTCTAGAGAGAAAAAGGTAGAAATAAAGAAAATCATGAAAGAGAAACGTAGGTACAATGGGAGTTGCAGGTAAAATAGACAGCTGTTTTGGTGAAAGGGAGCAGACTTCTGTTCTGTATGGCTGCTGCCACGAACAGAGTACTTTGCGAATTTTTGTTTTTTCTGGTTGAAAAAAAAAAATATATTTTCTCCTTTAAAAATAAAATTTCAAAAACATATTCTATTTCTCCTTCAGGTTCCTCACGCAGAAACTCATTAAAGAATTTCCAGACGCCTCTAAAATCTCATAACTACCTTATTCGGAGAGAGATAATCCTTCCATCAGTTTACTGCCAACTGCATTTCAATCCATGATTTTTGACGATTCTGTGCTTGAACAAGCCATTGGCTGTGTGGAAGAGGGCAGCCTTAAGAGGGTCCAAAGCCTTTGCAACACAGTCACGTCTTCTTTCCCGGATGTTCCATATGGGCATGTAAGTGTTGCTTATTTTTATGCATGTATATTTATCTTTGGCAATAGTTTTATTGAATTTCCTATTATCCAATTTTAAACAGGCAGTACAAGCTTTAATGTCATTGAAAATGAAAAAAGAGGACATAGCATTAACAGAAGCTTTAAAAGCTAAGTTATTATTAAAGGAGAAAAACATTGCTAGATTCACTGGAGAGAGGACTTTGAGTATTCTGGCGAAAGTCTTTAAAGAGCTTGGTCACTGTGAGTATTTTTTTTTTTTTTTCAATTATTTTTGTTACATTATAACCGTATCTATATATTTGTTCTTACACTCTCTTCTTACTGCCTTAACAGTTGAACATATATCAGACTGTTACGAGTTAGTTTGTGCAGCATGTCCCGAAAACAAAGAATTACTGTCTAATCTTTTCGTTTGCTACGTACAGCAATACAATTTTGTCGAGCAAAAAAGGGTACGGTGTTTACCTTTTTAATATATTTTAAAAATATATTTCGATATAACATTTAATTGATGTGCTCACAGATAGCTTTTCAACTGTACCATGTTACGAAAGAAGAAAGGTTCCTGTTTTGGGCTGCGTGCAGCTCTCAGTTGGAGGTTCTCATTTTCTAAAATTCTATTTTTCATATAATTAGAATCAAGTAGGAATTATTTGATACAGTAGCTATATTTTGTGAGTTATTTCCTATTCCATTTCCATTGGGTTTATATTATTGTGCTTGTTTCTAATTGCTTATAATTATCCTACAAAAATTATTGTATAATAAATCATATTTTTCTTGTTGCTTAATTATCTGTTGGGTTTTATTTGAAAGGTTTTATTTAGAAATCAGGAAAAAGAGGTGCTAGTTACCGCAGAACGTTTAATCAAGGACCACATTGTCTCTTATGGTTTGCAGGAATCAAAAGGTTGACTTAAACTTTTTAAGTATCATGATAAATATTATTAGAGCTTGATTTTTGGTTCAGATTTGTTTTCTATTCACTGAAGGACCTCTTATTTTCTGCGGGTCTCATTTTGTATGTATCGTTGTTGAAAGAGCAGTCCAAGTATTCGGAAGCTTTGGAGATCCTTTCTGGAGATTTAGCAAATGAGATAGACTATGGTCATCTGTTAGTCTTACGGGTATTAACCTTAGTTAAATTTATCACTGATGTGTAATTAATCTGTCTATAATGAGCTTGCTTCTCCCAAATTTTTAAAAATCATCTTAGGTTTCTTTAAATCCTCTTTTTGAAAATTAACCAAAGAAGGGAATAAACAAGCATTTTCTTTCCTCTGTTGTATCTATATGTACTATTGTCTTAAGATTGGAAAGTGTTGGCTTAACATTTATTTGACCCGCTTTTGTGCCATACTCCTCACCTTCTGAATCAAGTTTTTTTTTTTTTTTTTATATGTCACTAGTTTGTTAAGGTGTGGAGAGATCATAACTGATGGTCCCTTTCTCTCAGTAGTCTTTTTGCTACTGCAAAATTTTCTATTTAACTTTCAATTCGACAGGGAGAGCTTCTTGCAAGTAAAGGTTATTATGTTGAGGCAGCTGATGAGTATGAAAAAGCTTTGGAATTGTGGTATGGTTCTAAAAAAGCTTTATTATGATTATTATTATTGTTATAATTTTAAAATTATTTATACTAATTAGATGTTTTCTTGTTTTCTTCATCATATATATATATATATATATTAATGCTATGGGTAGGATTGATCTCCTTGTATTGTTTAAACCACCAAGACATAGTTAACTAACATAATTAGTAATGTCAAACTGTTACCGTGCTAATAATCCTATTGTATATTCATTCATCCTGTTCTTGCTTGATTGGTTAAAAGTCAAATGCTTGTGTATCCACAATAATTAAAACCAGTTTCATCTTTCCTAAAAAATGTTGCATAAACAAAGCTAAAATTTTTACCTTTACTAGAACTTCACATCATTGAACCTTGCACATTGCAGAGGGACACAAGAAACACAGACCTCCTAGGAGTACTCTATTAGGACTTGGGGATTTCTTTGTCTGCAATCCATGACTTCTTCTTTATCCTTTTAAATCATGACTAGAACTGGGGTAAGAACTTTAAGTAGCAGTAATAAGTTTTGCTTTGATTAGGTGGAATTTTGACCGCAACATCTACAGTTTTGTCTGTACATATGTGTGACATCAGTTGCAAATATGGTCATAAGAATTTTTGGCGTTAGAATAAAACATCTGTTTCTATGAAGGGAAATTTTTATAACCAAATTAATTTGGTTTTGGAGGGGGTTGTGGTGAAGGTTTAGGCACTTCTAAGTAGTAGCCTTCACATTGTTTGGAAATGTTTAATGCAACAGATAAATCATGATTTATTGAAAATAAAAATAAATGATATTTATAGAATGAAACATCTGTTTCTATGATCATCATATTCATTTTAGTCGAAAGTCTTTGGTGAATATATACACTAGGATTATAGATTTTGGATTGAGTGAATTGTTCAGTACATAGTCTTTTAATACTTTACCTGTTAATTGTTTATTGGCTTATCACTTTTTGCAGCCCCAAAGACTTGAGATGCTTCCTGCATTACCTTAGATGTCTATTAGAGGATTTCGTGGATCCACCAAAATTCGTAGACTCTAAGAATTTAAAGTTAACTGATGAACAGGTAACATTATACATCTTATTTATATTTATATCAATTGTATAAATAACATTTGAAGAAAGTTTAGAGCATTTGATTTGATGTATAAAAATCTGTATTTGCAGTTTGATTCTCGCATACGCAGAGCATCAAAATTTATAAAACAATTACTTACTCAAAAAACTGATGCTCCTGGTCAAAGGGTCTTACGTGTGGCTAAAATCGAGATCAGAAAGACAAAAATTATATATGGAAAATCATGTGCGGGGAAGTTAGTTTATGACCTGCGCAAATACATATTCAGGTATGTTGTGATTTCTCGTACATACTTGGTGGAAATTTTTATATCCCAAAATTTTAGATTGATTTGACTTCACTTGGTGCCTTAATTGACTGTGAAGTTTGCAGGCTTTGGTCCTTAATATTGTTGATTACAACTTTTGGTTGCTCTATGTGTAGGTATGGTGGTCTCGGGATTAGTTCTGACATAGAACCATTTCTAGCCTTTCTAGATGGGTGGGGCCTTAGGCATATTGTTTGGGAAAGGGCATATCATCTCATGAGTGATTCACCAACACCATTTTCTCCTTTGCAACATTTTGTTTCTATGGGCTTGTTTAAGACTTATATTGGGGACATATTCAGCTGTCCTCGTATGGATATTGATATAGGTAACTTCTCTATTTGTCTCTCAAGTTAGTAATCTTAATTTTGACAGCTCCTTATATTATGCCTTGGTTGTTATGACTTTTGACCTGAATATTTCCTTCCTATTTTCTTTATCTACAGATGCTCTTTACAAAGATAATACAGTACTTTTGGTAAACTTGTACTGTAAAAGACTTCAGAAAGGTTGCTTCGACCACGATGAAGAAACTGTGTTTCTTGAGGATGTTTTGTCAATAGCTTGTCATATGTTGGTTCAGGTATTATTACATTGCTTTACTTTCATTTCTGAACAGGACTTTTACTAATTTCCCAAATCACTTGCTAAAATGGCTTTGCTTTGAATAGATCCCTTTCCATGTTTTTACTTGGAAGTATGGGATAATTTTGGAAAATATTACTGACACAAATTTTTCCTTGAGGGTTCTATATGTCTACTTCAACAATCAGATTCTACTTTTCGTGAAATAAGCATTAATCCATATGTAGTTTGTGGTACATTAATTTAGACATTCGCATGAATAGTGGATCATACTGACCACAGGCACCACCAATTAATTAAATTTATGCAACACTTGAAGGTCAAGAATATGTTCCAGTAATAATTGTCCAGTTATCTATCTGTTTCCTCTTCTTCATGGATAAAAATTTCTAGTTTTATATATTCAATTTTCAAGATGCAGAATGCGTGTACACACGTATTTTAGTGTTTTTCGCACTAGTAAAAATGAATGACTCTTTTACCTCCTTTTGGCTTTAGTTTTTCTGGCGGACCAGGAACATGGGCTATTTGCTGGAGTCCATTTTGATTCTGGAATTTGGCTTTAGTATAAAATGGTCAGTAGACAACTTTTAGTTCTTTTGAATTTATCTCATTATGTCTTTTTGTTGAATAAGTCATATCATTCAATCTTATTACTTTAATATTTTGAGTCATCATTGCCCAAGTATGAAGCCAACAATTGTCTTATATTCATATTGCTCAACTCTTTGTCTTATTTTGGTTACTGCACATAATACTTTTTTGTTTTGTATGGAAAAAGATTATATATGGTGCTACCATCATATGCTAGCTTCAATCCGTGGAAATCCATCGTGCCTTTGGGCTTATGTTCGCATATATGGATATAACTTAGGACAATTCCTCTCTCACATACGAAACAACACTTCAATCTGACGGATAAAGATAGCAGTTTACTTGTGTTTTTTACTTTCTTCTATACTTAGCTTGGGAACCTCTTCATTAGTACTGCACTAAAATTACCTTTCGGCAATAACATCTGCATATTATTCTGGCAGTCACACAACGCAATACAAGTTTCTGTTGTTGCACTTGTATTCATTCTGGGGATGTCTTCCTGTAGCATATCAATGGTACGTCAAAATCTTTCTCTCTCTGTCGCTGAAATAACTTTGAGATGAACATGTAAAACTATGATTATGTATTCAAATTGGAGTGCAATATTTGAAATACTGACTTGAAACTTGTCAAATTTCTAGATACCCTCAAAAGGAGAAAAAAAACTTGTTTTATATATATGTATTTAGCTGTAATCTTAATTTCTTAGTGTTGTTTGACTGAAATTTTCTTTTCCTAAATTATTGATCCACAATTCTTTAGTCAATGATCAAGACTCTTTCTGAGAAGTTGGTTCTTGAATCTTGATAGATGTAGCTAGCTTTGGCATTCAAATTTGAAAAATAGTGTCTCTACTCTTAATTGTTTGAGCTCTGCAAACACACTCACATTCGGAGTGAATTTTATGCTTGAATCCTTACAAAATTTGTTTTGCTTATAGGTACAAATCTTTGGATCTGAACAGAAATTTGATGGAAGGTTTTCTGCACCACATCTTACCAGAGATGTTGGTTTCTCCTCTATGGTCCGACTTAAATGATCTTCTGACAAAATATATTATATTTATGGAAGAGGAAATTAACAGATATCATGATCTCGCAATTTGTCCTTATCATGAAGGACATTATTCTAAGGTTTGCATATCTCTGTTATTTGTATAATGTTGTTGATAAAATGATGATATCCAGGGACGGTTTGTCAAGGCTTTTAATACTCTGTGGGACTTAGTATGTATAATACCAGCTTTTTTACGTATTTTTAAATATGCATAATAAAAATTATTTATCCTCTTTGGGATGGGAAGAAGTATTAATGTCAATTGTGTCAAACAGTTAATTCTTTCCCCAAATCTTTATGCACACTGAAAATTTTAAGAAAATGTTCTTTTTCTTGAGTTATGCTGATTTCTAAATCATTTATTTTATTCTGATTTCTTGGTTGGAGCCGGCGGCGTTCAAATTTTTTTTTTTTTCCCTTTTTTTTGGTCCCTTTTTGGTTTCAGGTGCTTGAAGTTATGCAACTTAAGGAACAACGGGAGATGTCAAGTCAATATTTGGTTGCAAAGATTGAATCGGCAATCTTACAGCTGAAGCAGAAAGCAAATAGAGTTTCAGAAGCAAAGGTACTGGTTTCCACTTCTCTCACTGTTCTAGCACTCTACCGTTGCTATGTCTATTTTATCTTTAAAGCTTATTGTTCTACATTCTTCCAGAAAATTTTGAAAAGCTTGGACAATGGGAAAGTTCTTTCGGAGCTCCATTACATGATCAGAAAGAGGTCACCAGCCTTGAATGAAGAGTTGGAACTACGGCCTTGGTGGACCCCTACCCCTTATAAAAATTATCTCTCAGGTTATCCTTTTTTTTTTTTTTTTTTTTTCTCTCTTGATGCAGGCTGCTCTTGATTTTCTATCTGTATATTACTATTAAGTTGATTTTTAATATTATTGTGCAGGGTCATTTGAAAAAGTTCTTAGGCCTGAGTTCTTGGTATGAGAACCTCAATTTCATATTATCTTAAATATCAAGCTTGGTTTGTGCACTGTTTTAGAATTTTACTTCTTTGGGATGTTCCTCCTCTCATTACTTTTATTTTCATATGCTGGGGGCCCCGGGTCAAGTGGGACAGATAAAAAATGGGGGTTCAGGCTGGGAGCATAAACTAAGTTGCAGTTTTTTCTGTCTTATATTGCATTCTCTAATTTTTCCATCCCCACATCAACTTTTATTGAATTTTTTATGGCAAACTTTCAGATGGAAGAAACAAGAGAAAGTGTGTTATGTGCTATTAAGAAGAGGTGTCTTATTCCGAGGATGATCCACCTATCTCTCGAATGTGCATCATCATTGACTATGGATCACAGGGAATTTAAACGTCTGCTTGATCAATATGCCCGTGTCTTAAACCATTCTTTCAAAGAAGCAGAAGAACTTCTTTATGCAGTTTCAGATGGTCGGAATTCTTTCGAGGTATGCATATTTGCCTCTGTATTATCACATTGTTCAACCCGGAAAGAGGAAATTTTGACTTTTTGGGTTTGTGAATGTTTGTTTGCTGGTTGCATGAGAAGTTTGGTGTTTAAAAGGGGAAATTAAAAGAACCAACTTTTTTAATTTTGTGGCAAGTTATCTTAGTTGAAGCAACAACAACAATGATGCTCATTTCATCCCAGAAGCAACAACAACAATTATGCTTACATGGGACTTCTTTGCCATCTTCTTTTGGAATATTTTTTTGAGTTAACAGTGAAGTGGCACAAAAGTCTTCGACACTGAAAGGAGTGTTCCTTAAACCATCACTTTTACTTATAATCTCCTCTTTGTCAAGTTCTTTAATGCAATGACCCTTTGTTGTTCTATGCAA
>JAXGGT010000162.1:10991363-11027280 GCA_035583425.1 Marsdenia floribunda | reverse complement strand
ACGTGATGAAATTTTAGGGGTAATATCGTCCGCCCACTATTCATAAACCCAAAAATTTTAGGGATACTTTTGTATTGAAGCATTTGGAGTATGGAAGAATCTGGAACAATACAAATATATCCCTAAAATTTCATCACGTGGTCGACACGTGATAAAATTTGGCCGAAAAATTCAAAATTTTTGCCGGAAGGACTTAATTGGCAAGTCGTAAAAAGTTATGGGACTTAGCAGGTCAAAAAAATAGATTATGGACCTATGTTAATTATTGAAAATAGATAAAAGGACTAAACCGGCCAATTTTCCTTAAAGATATTATATTTAAAGATCCCTATTAATTAAATATATATTCAAATATTAATTTTTTATTTTATATATATATGAAATTCAATTAAGTATATCTACTAGTTAGTTAATGGAGAGAGAAGGGTGGATGAAAAAAAAAAAAAAAAATCTGGCAAAAAACGCATGTACCACCTGCGTTAATGAGCTAATATGGCACCTTCGTGAATAATGCACATATGGCGTGCGTTTATTGGCTGATTAGGCGATGACTGGGCAAAAATGCATGCCACATGTGCGTTTTTAGGTACATGTAGCAATTTTTTTTTTTTAATTTTAGATTTTAGGAAAACGCACTTAAGTGTGCGTTAACTGTTCAATAATGCACATCCCGTGTGCGTTTAGGCTAGAAATTTCCATTGTTTTGAAAATGGGTTATTCATGGAGTTGTGTTTGAAAAAAGGGTTATCCATTGTTTACCGTGTATATTCGACTTAAAGGTACGATTTTGTCGGTGGAGAAGAAGGTATTTATTGCTGCCCGCCCAAAAATAAATCTCCTAATCTTCATTTTTGTCCATTCATCCAAAAATGTGATCAATTATTGGCAGAATGGAGAGAGAAATGTGTTTCTCTCTTTCAAAGGAAAGGATGCCTTCATAAAGAGGCAACTTAACATCCTCCTGTGCCGGCCGTAGTGAGGGACAGCAGGATAGCCAGAAACTCATTGTTTCCATTCATTGACCTGCGAAGACTTCTTAATGAAATTTTCTTTATGTCGTTTTGTTGTCATACTGATTCTTATTTTTTGAAAACTTAAGTGTGTGTTTGCATTTCTAAGTTTTTTATTCCCCATTAATCCTACATATTTGGACATCATTTTATTTTAAAATAAATTTATCCCCCAAAAATACACCAATGAAACATACCTATAAAGTTTGTAAATTCCACCTTATTTAAAAAATATATATTATTAAAAAAAAATAATAATAAAATCACTATTACACATTTTTTCAGAAACAAACATTCTCTTACGCACACAATTATTACACCTATAAAATTTATCTATTTAACCTCTATTTTTTCCAACATAAAATTCAATTTAAAAAAAAAAATTACAGACAAAATTTAATTTGAAGGAAAATTTGTCTCAAAAACACATTTTTTTTCTAATATAGTGAAAATCCAAACACACCCTAAAGCACTTTAACTTCCAACTTGTTTCAAATGAAATTATTATTAATTAAGTTACGCTTTCTTTACATTGTCATACTGATTACTGACAGCAAAATTTAAGACAAATTTACGTGTCAATAATTCAAATCTTTCCACAATATATATATATATATATACACTAATTAATTTTCATGGATTATTCTAATATTTTAAATAAAGACATATAAATTTCAATATTAAAAAAAAAAAAAAAAATCTAATAATACTTCTAACGCAATTATTCATAGCTGAAGAACTACATCACGAAATTTGTCGTTACTTTACTAACTAAATGCTTTCCGTAAACAGCTCCTTCAAACTTCCTGCTACCGCCGGTCTTCTGTACGCATACATCCAGTGGCTCAATTGCAGCATCATAGTTTGGCTATTCACCACGAAGTAATAATACAAAAGAATGAATGAGAAGAATTCCCAAGTAAATAGAATGCGAAGAAGAGAGAGAGAGAGAGAGAGAGAAATTCACCTCGTAAAAATATGCCACGCATACACGATACTGGCGATTGTTGTTAATGACCCGATGTAATGTAGATTCATAAAAGCCATTGGTTAAAATCTGAAGAAATTCATAATATATCAAGATGAACATCCCGTTAAGCTGTGAGGGTAATTGAAAGAATTAAAATTATTGAGGTAAGGTGCATTTTACCTTCAGCATGTCACCGATATTGCACACAAATGTCCCCGGGATTGGAGGTGCTGATATCCATGCACCAGAAACGTTTCTTACCTATACAATAAACAATACAACTCGGAGGCATGTAACATTTGCAGAAACATGCCAATATTCAAAATGTGCATGTACAGAAATATTCTTGCATCTCTCCCACCAGCTCCCATCAACATTCCAGTCGGAAGAAAGCCAATGATTAATAAAATATACCTGAAGGGCAGTTATACCATCATCTTGATTGACTAACGTCAGCAGACCTAGAGTAAAAAACCAAAAAAAAAGGACAAATGATGATCAGTATATAGGAATGAGACATTGGATTACTAGTCTCTGTGACCGCGTGAAGAAAGTGAACTTTTTTACCATAGTCTGTGTGAGCTCCACTACATATATTTGCAAAAGAGATGAAGCCAACCAGGAAAATGAGTCAGTCACCAAAATCTTCGGAAGACAGAAAATGAAACTGTTGACAAAAAGGGGAAAGGAAAAAAAAAAAAATGATGCTGACCATCCAACATCATTGTCTGGCATATCCAGGCCATTTCCACAGGACACACCCGGGTAGCCAATTATACGCAAAACCCAAAATGGATCACCAGCTCTGTCACCTTCGAATTCAGCTGCAGATCCACCCAATGCTAAAGCAATTCCTCGCATTATCTTCCTTGACAGATCTGGCAGCATCCCCCATCAAGTTATAATGATGATAAAGGATATCAGATAAGAGGAAAGAATCCAGAATACTTCTAAATTTCACTTAGCAAAGCACCTGTGCAGAGGTTGACATACTCCTCCATCAACTTTCTGAAATTTGGTGGATCACTTGGCCTTCATAAGGAACCAGTGTTCAGAGTCACGAGAGGAAGGAAATTTTTGTAAAAATATTTCAGCAATCCAGTATCTCATCAAAATTTTACAACCAATACACAAACCAAATAAGAAGAAAGTTTTTGATTTTTTTTATGAGGAACATCTCTTTCCAATAATGAGAGCAATTAGAAGAATATGAAGCCCCCCATCCCACCCTGCAATATTTGACTCACTAGTTAGTTCCTTTATCCTTCAACTTGGTTGGAAACTAGCAAAAAGTTACTTCGAACTGAACCTAACTATTATTCCCTTACCATTCATTTGCCCCTTGTAGAGCTTCCCCAAGAGCACCATACATTCCATGTTTCACTTCTCTGTAGCTCTGTAATCCAAGAATAGTTGTTATAAGAAATGCCAAAATAGTGGTTGAACAATTCGGATATCCACCTAGTTCAACAACTTGAGCAATCATTCATTACTCTGTAATACTTATTAACAATAAATGGAGAGGAATCAAGTAGAACCTACATCAATAGCTTCGTGCATATCAGGGATGCCTTTGGTTATATTTTCACCAACATGTTGATATCCTCTATGGCCAAAATGTTAAGCTTCACTTGTTAGGATAATTTGTAGACTTGTGCCAAATTGAACTCAAACATAGTAGTCATGTAATAAGAACAGACCTGTATCCAGTTGCAGCAGAAAGTTTGATTTTGAGCTTTTCCTCATAAGGTAAATCAAAGAATCTGTGTGATATATTTCTGACTTCTTTGATAAGTGAATCAGGAATACCATGGCCCTTCTGTACAAGGGAAACAAATCATCAGGAAATGAAATGCACACATAACAATTAACATGGGAGAAAAAGTAAGGGAAAACATTAAATGCTGTGATGGAATCAAGCTTATATTATTGAACCAAAATGTTGGGTCAATAAAGAAAAAAGTGGTGAAAATAACAGTATTAGCTCATTCCTCTGAATAGTCAAATCCCAATTACAAAAACTAACAACAGAAATAACACTTTTTTTTTTTTTTTCTTAATGTCCACATAAATACATAGAATGGAAAAATGCACGTTTTGTTCTAAATGGACTACCTAAAGTTATGGGCACTAAAGGCAAAGTTCTCAATTTTCAGAATTAAAGGCATGAGAAGGGTAGGTCAAATGAAAGGAGGAAGCATGAGACTGAAGAGTAGAAGGAGGAGATAGAGAGAAGAACCACACATGAAAGGAGAGAGAAGTTTGAGAAATATCAAGAAAGCTATCTTTTCTCTTTTCCATCAAATCATAGCAGACTGATCATTGATTATCTGAATTTCTTTGTATGAAAAGCAAGTGGAATGGAGGAAAGAAATGAGATGAGTTAAAATAGAAGGTCTTCCACAGTAGACATGAAAAGCAAATTCAGTTGCCAGTGATAGTAACATATTAATAGGAAATTAAGGATAGAACATCTTTACGAGTTTGGTAGATCCAAGCTCCAGGGGATGGGGAGTGAGAAGGAAGTGAAGAAAAGGGGAGGAAAACAAGGCTATCCATTCAACCTTTTCCCATTCCAACCCTTCATACAGGGAAAACAAAAGATGAAACATGAAATGAAGGAAATCATCCGATATTAAATTAACACCCACTCTAAAAGTTTAAATAGAGAACTATTAAAAATTTGACCACTTAGCATCCAAAACAACTAATCAGTTTTGCTCATTGATGTAAAAACAACATGCAGCAAAATAAATTACTTCAAAAGAAAATTAGCAAAAAAATGGTGAACAGTTTTTTATTTGTTACTTCACAAGCTCTGAGATAAGATGACAATGGTAGAAAATTACCACATAAAAGAATCCAGCTTCTCTGCAAGCCTGATCTAATTTCCCGACGACATCCGTCACTCCCTCATCTTGGACTAAATTTGGATCATCCCATTTCTCCAAAAGGGGGCTTATATCTATAAAAATGAAGGCAGGTAGAAAAAAGTAAGCACTTTTCATCAGCTGGATTCAGATACATATGCACATATAAACCAAAAGAAAAAAAAAAAATGCAGTCTTGGCGTACCAATAAGAAAATTTGAAATTTCCCTTCTACATAAAGAAAACCCTTCAGAGATCAAAATTAGAAGGTGGAAGAAGAAGAAGATGAATTCAGTTTTAATAAATCAACTTCTCAGATTTAAAAAATAAAACTAAAAAAGACAAATTTTTTATCCTACAACTTCCGGTCAAATGACAAGCTTTTCTACACTGGATGTCCACACAATTAAACGGTACAACTAACCATTTGTTAACCAAGTATCAAAAAAATGCAAACAACAGCTAAATAATCATAAGATAAAACTAATGAAGGAAGAATTAAGAATAGAGGGTTCCCTTTCTTTTTTACCTATCAAAGGTATAGATTTGAAGTCTGTGGCCATATGCTTCTTCGAGCTGGTTCACTGAGTAGGTATCCCGTCAGACGTCGTCTCCTTTTATTTTATGTAGCAGTACTATCTCTTCTTTCTTTCCCACACTTGAACTCCTGTTCTGGAATCTTGAATCTGGAATCGTATTCCTCTTATAAAACCTTAAAATCAGAAAAATAATATATAATATATAATATATTCGATTAAAAAAATAAATTTTGCATTACCATTCCCAATCTACAAATAAATTTCAAGATTCTTCTTAAAAAAAAAATACAAATAAAATAATAATAACGATATACTGCTCAGGAATATAAGGTGATAGCCCAATAATGAGTTCTTTTATTTAGATTAGTGGGTAGTGTCTATTTGTATAATATTCGATATTAAATTTTTTTTTTTTTTTTAATATTAATTCATAGGGTGTGAAATTTTACTAAAGTTGTCAAATCATTATAAAATCAACACTCATCACACCATTATAAAAATTAATGCTTTAATAATTATATCATCATTACATCTATAAAATTTTTATAATCCTCATTTTTTATAATAAAATTCACTCAACTTTAAAAAAAAAAAAAAAAAAAAAAAAAACTCACTTTTCTCAAAATAGAATTTAATCCAAATACAACCTTAAGATTTTTGCCTAATTTTTAAATTATTTTCTTAAGGGAGAATTTCCTTTTTTGGTTCTATAACTATTTTATTTTCCTAAATTTGATCTTAAATCTAAAAAAATAAAGAATTTGGCCCTATAACTATTTTGTTTTCTAAACTTGGTCCTAAATCTTAAAAAAATAAAGAATTTGGTCCTATAACTATTTTTGTTTTCTTAACTTGGTCCTTCCGACCAAGTTTGTGGAATCTTTTTATTGTTTAAGTCATAAAAAAAAACACATACTTGGTCTTATGAGAATATTTTATGACAAGAGGTAAAATACTATATTTTTTTCGATGTTTTTCACTTAACTTAAACGACCGAAAAATTCTACAAATTTAGTTAAAAGGACCAAGTTAAGAAAACAAAAATAGTTATACGACTAAGTTCTTAATTTTTTAAGATTTAGGACCAAATTCAGAAAACGAAAATAGTTATAAGACCAAACTCTTGATTTTTTTAAGATTTAGAACTAAATTCGAGAAACAAAAATAGATATAGGATCAAAACATTAAATTTTTCTTATTAGTCGATAAATGTATTTAATTTAAAAAATATATATATTATATACCCGCCCTCTCATCTCATTCTGGACTTCCTAATATCCAAAGCATTTTGCTTACGGTAGTATAAGAACAATTGATCATTTTTGTGTTTACATTTTTACATTATATTTTATCTTATTTTTTAAAACTATTTATATATTTTTATTCTTTCATCTAATAATATTACAAAGTATGAAGTAATTAACACGAGAATCATTATTTTGAAAATAAAAATGTATTAAAAAAATGAATTATTTAAACATTTTTAAATTAGATAAAATAGTTATAAAATAATATTTTTAAAAATACATGAAAATAATGCGGTTGGAGATTTAATTAAAAAAAAAAAAAACTATCAATTTTACCATACAAGTTATCTAAACTCAAAAACACAACGTCTCTTCATTAAGAGAAATTTAAGTACATTTTATAATGACCCCGAAAAAGAAAAAAAAAAAAGAAAGAATTATTTTTACAATCCCCAACCTATGAAAGGATAACAAAATTTGAAAGTTGTGATAAATATGAGTCATCTACTACTTCATCTCCACATATTCCAAATCACGAAAGGGACTAATAGTAAAAGACTTATTTTGTCGATCATATATATATATATATATATATATTAATGATCGATCGTCTACTTAGATGATGATGATGATGATGATGATGATGAAGAAGAAGAAGCTGATGAATGGCCGCCATTGCGACAGAACTGGAAAACATTGGCATCCATTCTTTCGATCACGTAATGCCCTAGCATGTCTTTTGATTTCATCAAGTTTTCTTTGCACAAGAATTCATCACTGGTAGTTCTATCCACTGCTTGATTGAAATCATGAACGAAAACATGCGTTTTGTGATTCCCGCTCTTCTTGCTTCTGGCTAGTACTCCTGCAGTAAAGATTGCCGACATTCTTCCCGGTGCTTCCGGCCAGTACCCTCTTGGCCCGTCGACCAGAATAATATCCCAATCCACTTCGTAGAATTGATTCGGAAGATCATTCAGGCCGAGCTTACATTCTGAGAATAAAAGATTCTGCACGGGCCTGCACTCGTTGCGCACTTGTTCTTTCGCTGCCGCAATGAGCTCCTTCGCTTCCGTTAGTTTTGTGGTGTACTGCACGTCGTAGGCTTCAACTTCCGGATACTTTTCTTCAATGTGTGCTGCGTAGTACCGGTTTTCATCTATAAATACTGTCCTCCCGTTGGCGTTCAGGGCTTTCCAGAGTAGGGTCTCGGGGGTGAGTCCAAAAACTAAGAAATTACAGGGATGTTGGCATTTTTGGAGGACATCGGCTATTTGCTTAATGTCGGTGTAGGACATGTGATCGGTGTTGTTGGAGTTTGAAGCATAATGGACGAGAGCCCGCACAATTGATTTCGATAATCCGGGATTGGTTGAGCTAGCAGTACCGGCGGCAGAGGAGGCTACAACGGATGTGGCCGCGGTGATAGATTCTCTAGTATAGATGAGGGTAACAAGGAAGGCCAGAGTGAAGAATGATATGAAAGCAAGAAGCCATAGACGGCTGGAGCTTCCTTGCTTTTGGATATATGGATGAAGAAGAATAAGTTTTGTGCTGCTCCCAAGATTGTTCTTCATATCTGAGAAAACTGCAGATAATCTTCTTTCTTTTTTCTATTTTTTTTTTTTTTCTTTGATTCTCGTAGAAACTGAATCTCTCTCCCTGAGATTACAGACCCCGGAGATGGGATGGAGTGATTTTTAAAGATGCTGAGAACTAAAGCTAAAGCATAGGAAAGAGATCGATAGATAGCAGTTGAAGCAATCAACAACTCAAATGAAGATGACACTACTCCCTCACACCAACACACAACATTGTCTACTTTCTGGATTATACTAATTGTCACACTTTCACATGTCAATCAGTCGAAAGGGATTAGTCACTATTATCAATAAATCACAGCTTCTAACAAAATAAAATAATCTAAAGTCGTTATTTTTACAAATTTTGAATTCAGTCTTAATTTGAACAGTTGCTTTTATAAATTGACATGGCTGTTTTTGATTGGCAGTCATATATATATTATACTATAGTAGGATGTTTCATCATATTTTGGTGATTGTCTTAATTAATTAATTTGTTATGGTTTGGTCTACTAATGATGAGGGGAATGGGGGAATAGTTGGTGGGAGAAGGAAGGAAGGGAGGGTATTTGGTATGGTTGTAGCGACTCAGTAACTAATTACAAGCCAAAAGTCGCTTTTCCTTGGTTTCATTCCATCATTATTATTTCTCTAAGTAACCTCTATATGAAAATTCTTCTCTTCTTATCTCTTTGCTGCTAACTTTTGAAGGAGACCAATGAACCAACTCCTCCTGCTGCACCTGCTGCTCTCTCTCTCTCTCTCTATATATATATATATATTCTTCTTATTAAGTTTGGTAAAACGCATAAATAGTAATACTCAGAGAAATTCACGCCTGGAATTTAGTTTCCTCTTCTTCTTTTTTTTTTTTTAATTTTATTTAGTGTTTCTAGAAGTTTCTGTTTACCAAACAAATATTAATTATTGGATTGGATTGGATGTAATTACTTTACTCGTGCCCTTCACTTTGAGATTATATTAAATTTTTAGAGTTTGGTGCAACTGTTCCCTTTTGTAAATGAAGAAATTCAAGTTGAAGTTAGTTCGATTCCAACCTGGTACATGATAAATAGTGTCCCACGTTATAAACATACATGGATATGTCATAAAATATAAATATATATCTACGTATTTATTGTCAATTTAGAATATTTCTTAGCTGAGTATAATGATAAATAGTTTGACTGTGAATACCGTCAGATACATATTCGAAGAAGTGACAAAAGACTTTGAAAAAAATTGACTAAGAAAGAATTAAAGTTATGTACAGAACAAAATTTTATTATCTAATAGTAATATAAAGGAAAATGTATATGGGACAAAATTTGTTGTTAAAATGTTCTTTACCAGATAAGGCCCCCAACCCAACCAACAAAATTAGATGTGATCGGGAAATTTGTTTGAGGTAAAAAACTATTCTTAAAAGATGATGAAGATAATCAAGTTGGGCCAAAAAGTCTCTAGTATCGTGTCAATGCAGCTTGTTGGGTGCCTTAATTCTGCAAAACAAGGTTCAAGGGAGAAAGGTTTCTTTGATGATCAAATTAGAAGGAGAGATGAGAGAAAAAATGGCCAAAAATCAAGCTTGAGTTTTTAGAAACTTTTGCATGAAAAAGATGACAATTTCTGTGTATTTTTTGTATATAAAAGCATACCATTTTCAGCATTGTATCCTTCTTTTTATAAGTAAGTTGAGTTATCTCTTGAGAGGCCAAGTGGCAAGTTCTGTATGCTTGTATTTATTGCATGATTGTCACTTGTACCCTTGGTTGTATTTCAAAATATGTTTAAAATAAAATAATTGTAGATCCACTTGATAGCTTGTAAACTCGATCAACAGTTGTATCAGAGATATAATATAAAATAATATTTAAATTATCATTTAACATTTCTGCTGTTCAGAGACTCGATATGACCCCTGGAGTCCAAGGTTATTCGCATTGGACCCTGGACAATTTATTGTTTGAAGTACATAGTTTGGTATACTTCGAGTTTTCTCTTTATACTCAGGCGAAGTGCGCTAGTTGAATCTCCCGGACTCCACATTCGTTAACTATCCAGAGTCTACACACTTAGACATTTTAGTATTAATCTTACTTATAAATTGTATTAGCCTTTCAAGAAGAACAGCTTTTGGTTTATGTCTAAATTGGCCTTTTTACTCCTCTAAAATCCCACCATGATATTACATAAAGTGTATTCAAGATATTGACAAAAGATACAACTTTTTCATTTTTTTTTTTTTTTTTTATAATTGAATCGCTTTGTTCTTTATTTGTAAATAGCAGAAAAGTATGGACGGAATAAAAACAACCGCTGAAATTGAATTTCTTTTTCTTTTTCTTTTTCTTTTGGATAAGTTTAGAAAGGTTAGACTATGTTGTTAATTTTGGGACTTTTACTTTATCTTACAAATTCGAATACTTTTACCTTTTTACTTTTAATTTTTGGCAAATTGGCATAAATAGTCCCCAAATTATAATCATTTGGTGATATTGGTCCCCGAATTATGTTAAATTGTGTGAGATTGGTCATTCGTTAAAATCTTCTATCATTTTTCGTTAATTTAAAAAAAGGAAAAAAAAAAATTGTCCAAGGGCATTTTAGTCATTTCACAATAATATTATACAAAAGGAAAGTATATTATTGATTCAAATACATATACATATAATTATTTTTTTCATTTACTTTACCGTACTATATATATATGTTGGCTTTTTTGTCGTTTTTTTGTATAATGTTATTATGAAATAATTAAAATTCTCTTACGTAATTTTTTTTTAAAAAAATTAACTGTAAAATAACAAAAAATTTTAAGGGAATGACTAATCTGAAATAATTTAACATAATTCAGGGACTAATATCACTAAATTGACATAATTTGGGGACTATTTATATATATATATTTTTTTTTTTTTTTTTTGGTAATTGATGGGGACTATTTATATCAATTTGCCTTAGGGTGTGTTTGGATTTCCACTCAACTAGAATTGAGTAAAGTTTTTTTTGTTCTCCATTAATCCTACATATTTGGACATCATTTTTTTTCAAAATAAGTTTATCCCCCCAAAACTACACCTATAAATTTGTGGACCCCACCTTATTTAAAAAATATATATTATTAATAAAATCACATTCACACACTTTTTCCAAAACAAACATTCTCTTACACACACAATCATTATACCTATAAAACCTATATATTTAATCTTCACTTTTTCTAACATAAAATTCAATTAAAAAAAAATTACAGACAAAATTGAATTTGAATAAAAATTTTGTCTCAAAAATACAATTTTTTTCTAATGTAATGAAAATTCAAACACACCCTTAATTTTTAAAATCATAAATAAATGTGGATGATATACAATGTTATAAAACTTTAATTTTTTATTTTATTTTTATTAAAGTCGTCATAATTTTCTAATTAAATATACTGAGGAGGAATAATTATAAGTATTACAATGATTTTTATATTATTTTGTAATATTTTTAATTGATACGAGTTATCTCTACTATAAAAGTGAATAACTTTAAGTTGATTGTATTGTATAAACTATAAATTAGTTCTTTTACGCTCAATTTATAAAGGAGGAGTGGTGGTAATAAAGAGGAAAGGGTATAGGCTTCCCCTTTTGAGGCGACGGAAAGGGAGACTTCCATTTCTTTCGTCCAAAAGAAATGTGCTTTTAATTAGTCAAGCTCTATTATTCTTCTGTTTCTCCTTTTCTCTGCTTTCCTAACCTGTTCGAGAGGCCCTTTTCCTTTATGCCGAAGAATGAAGTATATATAAATTAAAAGGAAATTTTGATCATTTCATGTTAAAAAAAGAAAAAAAAAAAAAATAGAATAGATACATTAAATTTATTCACATCTCTTTCTTTTTTTTAAAAAAAAAAAAATGAGTATTTTGACTAAAATATTATATCTATTCTGGCTAAATAGTTTAAGGGATTAAACCGGATAATTTTCCTATCTCAAACACAATCTTTATCTAAAACCAGGGAAGTATCTGATCAGGGTGAGAATTTCAACTGCAGTTGGGAGAAATAATTTGACTGGGAGGTAATGGGGGGTGTGAAAAAATATTGCAGAAGAGATAATAGATGATTTTCATTGAAAACCATCAAAGAAAGAAAGAAAAGATTAATTGCATTGCATGTGACAGGGAGTAGCAGCTAAAAAGCTCACATGATCGAGACCGACTGGAAATGCCCATTGCCCACCTTCAATCTTGTCAGGGAATAAAACCCGTAACAACAGCAAACCCCTATGCTAAAATCCAACCATAGCAGCAGCAGGCTAATGAAGTTAGAAGGGAAAATTCTGGAAAAAGCTGAGGAGGGACAAGTTAGAGATGGACAGCTTAGCTATGACTTTAAATCTTCACAACAGGTATCTTTGGTGCTTCCTTGGGCTAACATCACCACAAGGAAAGGTAATAGAAGGGGAAACACGGCAAAGAAATCAGAAGAAACTGACATTTTCTTGAATCCATACACGAGTTCAAAGCTTGGACTGTGGAACTTTATATAAGAGTTAAGAAGTAAAAAATTTTTTCTTAAACAAAAATTTGATTTTACGAATACAATTTTAGTTGAATTCAAACTAATTGAAATCATGAAGTACAAGAAGAAGATGGGAGAAAGAAAGCTTAATTTGTGAAGAAGCAGAGTAATGAGTAACCATAAATTGATTGACCAAGGGAATAACGTGGAGATTAGTATATGGAATTTGAACTCATAAAACAAAATTGACGGGGATAGGAAGGTTGAATATTCATGCAGGGCACGGCTATTTGTTTGTTTTTGGCAAAAGGTAAAAATAAAAAACAGTTAATGGTACAAATACAATGATACTTTCTGCTGTTTCAGTATTGACCTGGGAGACATCACGGACCATGTTTGCAGTTTAATTACACGATCCCCAAGAAGAAATTAGACTCCCCTGGGACTCTCTTCCCAGTTCCCACCACAGCATTTCCCAATTTATTTTACATACACTTCCCCTCATCCTACTGCCTTACTTCCCACTTCCACTTTCACGTGACGCTGACCCTTAGCCAGCTGCGTCCCATTTCCCCTCTTCTCCCCTCCAAACATAACCCTAATACTCCATCAAATTTATTTAGGGTGTATTTGGAAATTACCTTCTTTTTTTTTTTTTTTTTTTTTAATTAGATCAACTTTATTTTAACTGTTAATTAATTTAAATTTTCATCAGGAAAAATTATATTATATAAAATAAAATTAATGACAAGCATATCAAATATGTAAATTTTAAATAGAACACTAACTTTTTAAAAAAATTTAAAGTATTTTTATCTCTATCCTATCTCAAACTAATGATCTCTAAAATTACAAAACGGAAAATTCGTCCATTTAATCTATGAAGTATTGCATTTTTACTTGTTAGGTCCTTATATATTTTTTTACCTATTAAGTCCTTATAATTTTTACGAGCCACCAAATAGGTCCTTCTGACCAATAATTTAGACCACAATTGTTACCTTAGATTTGAGCATAGGTATTGTGTAAGATACTTACACAATAATTTCAAGAAGACTAACAATGAAGATGCTTTGAAATTAATGTTTGGAGTTAAATTATTGGTCGAAAGGATAAAATTGGTTGCCCAGAAAAATTATGAGGATCTAATAGGCAAAAAAAAAAAAGGTAAGTACCTAAAAGATAAAAACGCAATACTTCAGGGACTTAATGGACGAATTTTCCTTACAAAACTGCTATCAATTGAACTATCATTTGGATGACAAAGAGAACACTAACTAATACTACACCAAACCCCCGCGGGCGTAGCCTAGTTAGTACTCGGGCAGCAGATTGTAACTCAAGGATGCAGGATCGAGCCCTGACAGCCGCAGTGTGGGATTTTCACTCCCTTGTGGGGTGAGTCTTTGTGGGCACCGGATCTTATCCTCTTGCCTAAAAGACCGTTAAGTACCGTGATTTGCATCCTTCACTTAAACTTGGGACCGGGTGTGGAGGCCCTCAGGACGTAGGTTATCGCCTTTTTGCAACTCAAAAAAAAAGGAAAACACTTATAGGGGAAAATCCTATTAATAATAAGTATCACAATTGTTACGGCCCTAATCGGTCAAACCAGTGGCCCAAAAAAGACACGGCACAGTAAAAAAAAAAAACTGGAAAAAATATGAAATAACAGCACTGAGCACTGGCAAACTTAAACCCATAGCACTTTGCTTCTGCTTCCACTTCCGCTCCCACTCCCTCTACCACTGAGTCTTTCGGCCCCTCCCGGCCGTCAATATGGGCAGCCCAAAGAATCTTCTTTATCTTGTTGTCTTCTTCGGCACTGTCTGTTCCATTTCCATTTCCACCACGCCACCATCTTCGTCCTTGCTTCTGCTACCACCCGACGCTGTTGCTCTTCTCTCCTTCAAGGCTAAAGCTGATTTGGACAACAAGCTTCTTTATGCGCTTCACGAGCGCTTTGACTACTGTTCCTGGCAGGGAGTTAAATGTGTTCAAGGACGAGTTGTTCGTTTTGCCTTACCGGGTTTTGGCCTTCGTGGCCAGATTCCACCGGACACTGTTACTCATCTCGACCAACTCAGAATATTGTGTCTCAAGAACAACTCGCTCTCCGGTTCCATACCCGACCTTTCTAGACTCGTCTACCTCAAGACCTTACTCCTCGACCACAACTCCTTTTCCGGCTTCTTCCCTCTTTCTCTACTCCCTCTTCATCATCTCTTGATCCTCGATCTCTCGCATAATAACCTAACTGGTTCCATCCCTAACGAGATAAACGGTCTGGACAGACTAACCTTTCTCCGGCTCGATTCCAACAGGTTCAATGGCTCTGTTCCTCCGCTTAACCAGTCATCCTTGGTAATCCTTAACGTCTCCAGTAACAACCTCACTGGTCCAGTACCTGTCACTCCGACTCTTAAAAAGTTCACTATCTCTTCGTTTCTGTGGAATCCTGACCTCTGCGGCGATGTCATCAACAAGCCGTGCCGCTCCAGCCATTTTTTTGGCTCGCCTTCTTCCACTGCTTCTCCTCCCACGCCTCTCCTGCAGAACGCTCAGTCACAAGGAGACGTGCTTATTGCTTCGCCTCCCCCGGGGAAACATAAAAGAGTGGGTGTAATCTTGGGTCTTATTATTGGAATATTCCTCCTGATTGCAGTTGTATTGTGTATATTCGCTTTGTTCAAAACGGGAAGAGAACGAATTGAAGAAAAGGACACGATAGTAACCCCTGAAGGTATTGACAACAACAGAGAGAGAGACAACACTGGAATCTCAAATCAAATGCCAAGCAATGAAGACATTTGTAAGGAGAAAAAGATCCTCCTAGTACCCGAGTCTCAGTTTAACAAGCCAACGAAGGGTGTGGGTTTAGTGTTCTGTAACGGAGAAGCAGAGTTATACACACTAGAGATACTAATGAGGGCATCGGCCGAGTTACTCGGAAGAGGCACCATTGGAACTACCTACAAAGCTGTGCTGGATAATCAATTAATCGTGTCGGTAAAGAGATTGGATGCTTGCAAAACTGCACTTACGAGTGCAGAAACATTTGATCAGCACATGGAAGCTGTTGGTGTGCTCCGGCATCCCAACTTAGTTCCGGTGAGAGCATATTTTCAGGCCAAACAGGAAAGGCTAATCATATTTGATTATCAACCTAATGGTAGCCTCTTCAATCTCATTCACGGTAATTTCTCACTTTTTTGGCTGTTATTTTTTATCGTCCTTTTTCCTTTTTCCATTTCTGAATTTTGATAGCAACAGAAAATAGAAACAAAAGTATGGTCCTAGATTCCAATTGGCGCACATGGTCAAGGGTTAGGACTTATGAGAACGGAGCTATAGTGCTTGAATGAGTTGTTCCGGTGCTCTGTTGTTTCTTCTGAGTGCCCTTAGTAGTGGGCTGCCACTCAGCATTTTTTGGTTGTATAATTGGTTTTATATATATATATATGTGTGTGTGTGTGTAAGATTGGTCAATTTTGCAACTCATCTTTCTTTGGCTTTTGGTTGGGTTCCACAATCGCACTACCGACAATTCATCTTGTTTTTTTTGTTCTGTTGCTCAATTTTGTCGAGTACATGGTTACATTTTTGGTTCTATCCGTTTTGTTGAGCTGCAGTTTTTGTTATTTGCATTGTCAATTACTAGGCTCAAGATCCACAAGGGCTAAACCTTTGCACTGGACATCATGTTTAAAGATCGCAGAGGATGTGGCTCAGGGGCTTGCTTACATTCATCAAGCATCGAACCTCATCCATGGCAACCTTAAATCCTCCAATGTCCTCCTCGGCTCTGATTTTGAGGCCTGTCTCACGGATTACTCCTTACTCATCCTGGCAGACATTTCGTTAAGTGACGATCCTGATTCCGCGGGATATAAAGCAGCTGAGATTCGCAAATCTCTCCGCAAAGCGACTGCAAAATCTGATGTATTTGCATTTGGTGTCCTCTTATTAGAGCTTTTGACTGGTAAACCACCATCACAGCATCCATACCTTGCTGCCCCGGATGTGCCTGACTGGGTGAGAGCAATGAGAGAAGATGACTGCGATGAAGAAAAATGGCTTCTGATGCTAGTTGAAGTAGCTACTTTATGTAGCTTGACTTCACCAGAACAAAGGCCAACCATGAGGCAAGCCTTGAAGATGATACAAAACATCAAAGACACTGCAATGGTAGAGAATAACACGACGAGGGATACATATAATGGTTATTCATAGATATCGGAGAGAGAGAGATAGATGCATACAATCTAGTTTAAATCTTTGAGGGGATTACTACCGCCCGATTTAACTCCGGCGGTACTCTTTTCCAGCTTCACTACTGGAGCTGTCATCGGGTTGGAGTTTGAAGCAAGAACAGAAATTAACTCCAGGCATTGATTATGATTTATCTGATCTCTTTCTTTGCAAACAATCAATGGCCATCCATCATCACCTCAGCTCACCTCATCGAGCTTACATCCAATTTATTCCAAGCGGCCCTGCCTCAACTATTTCCATTTGCTGATGAATGGAGAATATTAGTGAAAGTTCTTCAGTTGAATCCCAAAATGTTACGTATTAGGAGGCTGAACAGCTATTTTGTACTTCTTATAGTTCCCAGTAAAGAATATCAACTCCCTGTTGGCAAATTGGCATAAATAGTCCCCAAACTATGGCCTTTTGGTGACATTGGTCCCTGAACTATTTTTTTTGGTGACATTGGTCCCCGAACTATAAGTAATTGTGTGACATCGGTACCTGGAATTAGATTTTTTGTCAAATTACTGTTAATCTTCAAAAAAAAAAAATTGTCCAAGGACATTTTGGTTATTTTACTGTTCATCGTACAAAAAATAAAAAATAAAAACATTATAAATATATATACGGTGAAGAATACACCTGATTAATCGCATATAGAACACGTCTTTTCGCAAATTAATCAAGTGTGTTTTTCATTGTATATGTATGTATAATGTTTTTATTTTTATTTTTATTTTTATTTTTATTTTTTGTATAATGAATAGTAAAATGACGAAAATGTTTTTGGGCAAATTTTTTTTTTTCAAGATTAACGGTAGTTTGACAGAAAATCTAACCCTAGGGACCAATGTTACACAATTAATTATAGTTCGGGGATCAATGTCACCAAAAAAATAGTTCGGGAACCAATGTCACCAAAAGGCAATAGTTTGGGGACTATTTATGCCAATTTGCCACTCCCTGTTTATACTAGTTGCCGTTCTCTGCACCACCTGTTGAAGAATTATTTTTAACTGAAGTTTTTTTTTTTTTTTTTTTTTTCAAATTTCGAGGATTTTACTCCAAATCCATACTCATAAGAATTAGGTTATTGGTGCTAGACTGTAAATGTACAATACTCCCAGTGATAAAAATATGATCCCACAATGATTGTTTGACTGATAATTTTTTTATTTATTTTATATTTATCTTAGACCAAAAATATATATATTATAGTTGGTTTAATTAGCTATTAATAAAAAAAAAATTATTGAAAAGTTAATTAATGGTGAGGATAGACTAAGATATTTTTTAATCTTTTTTTTTTTTTTTTAATGAAAATAACAGTTAATTTTGATTTTTGATCTATTTCATTAGTGAAAAATAAAGATGATAATTAAAATCATATCCGTACGAAACTCTTTCAATCTCGTTTTGACCGGAAAATCCCTATTTTGATTGGGTTCGGAGATGAGGATGATGATTCATAAAAATAGAGAATCGGGGACAAGGACGAGGGTAGGAATGATATTAACCTTCGATCCATATACTTTTTAATTATATATTCCATATAAATAAAATCATAATTATCATTAAAAATTATTGAATTTTTTTTAAATAAAATTATTTGGTAAATACTAAATTGGCTACAAACTAATTAAACAATAATCATAATATTCTTGGTAGCAGCCTTACTTATGAATCGAGAAGCCATGAGTTCAAGAAATGACAGAGATAAAGTATTTCAAATTTTTCAAAAAAAAAAAAAACCATAATATTCAATTTTTTAATTCTATATTTTATAAAAAAATTATGATAATATAGTAATTGTAATTTTTAAATATGACATGTTATTTACAATATTATAAACTCATAATATCATATCATGAAAATTTTGAATAAATATAGTGATTCCATTTTAAAAATTTAATATAAATATTTAATATGAAAAAACTATATATTATATTAATATATATATATATATATATATATATTCATAATTAACTATTTTAAAGTTTTAGTTTTACAAAACTCTACTTCAATAATATTTATAATTTTATTTTTATATGAATTAGTGAAAAAATTCTAACTCTATATTAAAAGGTTAGAAATCTTATTTTTTGGTTCTTATTTTATTTTAAAGTTTAATTTTATAATTTTAATTTTTTATAAAAGATTATATTAAAAAATATGTAAATAATTTATTTTTTATTTTACTAAATTCATTGATTAATTTTTTATTAATAATTTAATTAAAACTAAAAAAAGGAAAATTTTGATTAAAAAATAGAGTGGTGAAAAATAATCGCGGTGATTCCCAATCCCTGTTAGAGGCAGGGATAGGAGATAAAAACAATTACCCGATGGGGGGATGAGGATGTGGAATATATAGATAGGAACTAGGGATGGCGATGGAGAAGGAATCCCCGTAAATCCCCACCCTTATGCCATACCTAGTGAAAAGTCTCAAAATTTAATTATGTAAAGGCAAATTGGCATAAATAGTCCCCAAACTATTAATATTTGATGAAATTAGTTCCTATTCAATTTTTTTTTTAAATTAAATTGGTCCCTAAACTATGTGCCAAATTGATCCTTCTGTTAATTCACCTGTTAACAACAAAGCACAAAGATACCCAAGAGCATTTTTGTCTTTTCACTTTTCAAACATACTGAGAAGAAAAAAAAAAAAAAGGTCCAAGGTCTAGGTCGGCTCTCCCACATGCCGCTGCACCTCACTTGCCATATCACCCCACTCTCTGCAACCACCACCACCAGCACTTCAGACGCTCAAGAGCCATCCAAAACATACTCCCCAGGCCAATCCCTTCTCACTACATTCAATTCCAACGCAAAGCACCACTCCCACCCCTCCAAATTGTCTAACTATGAAATTTAAATAATTTGTCAATTGTTAGATTGTAAAATTTAAGGAGGAAAGAAAAAGAAGCTCTGCAACCAAATCAGACTATGAAAGTTTAAGGCTTGAAGAATCCCATTTCTAGAGGTATCTGATATGAAGAAATTCGTCTTTCTTTTTATTTATTTAGTTTGATTCTTGATTCTAAAGAAGAAAATTGAAAGATCAGATAAAGCAAATTAAGGATATCTTCAGACAAGCTATACACAGAGTTATGGTATTAGAGAGAAAGTAGTGAAAACTCTTCTGAAGGTCTGTCAAAACCCTCCCCAATTTCTAACAAAAAACACATCTCATCTCTTCCTTAAATTCTGATGGGATCATTTGCTTTCATTACTTGTCTTCTTTACCTAAAATCACTTCATCATTTCTTTTGAATCTTTTCATCTTTGATCGACTTCCCAGCCGTATAATTAAAACCCACTTGTTGATCTTTCTTTCTTTCCACATCTTCTTTCTTCTTCTTCTTTCTTGGTTAATCGAATTAATTATCCTCCAGAGAAGAGAATTTTTAAGGGGAGAGAGACAAAATTTTGATCAGTTAATTTGTTGTTGTTGTAATATATATATATATATATATATATATATATTGGGTTGCACTAGATATCCCGAGCCAAGTCCGCATAGACACGCACCTCGACTAATCTTGGGGTACACAGACCCTTGGTAAGGAGGTTTACGCAAGTGTATTTCGGGTAATTCAAGGGGTTGTCCCCAAGTCTAATAGTCCTGAGGAAGATTGGTGATAAGATTTGAATCTAAGATGTCCAAATTTACAGTTCATTGTAGTAATATATAGCTGGAAAGAGATTATATTAATATAATAGATAGGACGAGGAGCAGATGTGTAGCAAATGACATTGACGACCTGCTGAGGATGAGCAGTTGCGAGAGCTCGTGGAAAATTTTGGACCTCGTAGCTGGTAGGTGGGAGAGGTAGATGAGAAAGCCGACGTAGCTCATGGGTACTTTTTTTTTTTTTTTTTCCTGTATGTTTGAAAGGGGAAAGGACAAAAATGCCTTTTGGGCATTTTTTGAATTGTTGGAGTTAATAGTGAGTTAACATAATTTTTTGGTAAAAAGACCAATTTAATTAAAAAATTAGAATAGGGACTAATGTCACTCAATGTTAATAGTGTGGGGACTATTTATGTCAATTTGCCTTATGTAAATTAATCAAACTTTTTTTTTTCTTGTAATTTAAAATTAATGTCATGCAATCATTGATCAATTTAGACATTAAAAAGAAAAATAGAAACTTAAAATTAAAAAAAATAATAAATTAAACTACGAAATATATAAAAGTTTCGGTAAAAGAATTCGACAAGGTTGTGCCAATTTATCTCTAATTAGTAATTTCTCTGCTTTTTAACTCTCTTTAAAGTTGTTATTTATAGATAAAAGATAAAAGATATATATAATTTATATCTTATTGAATCTCTTTATCTTCTCTCATATTGATTATGTTTTTGAAGTTTCTCTTCTAACCTATTGGTCTAGGAGTCTTTTCCTTACCTCTTGGCAAATCAGGAGGTTGAAAGTTCGAATCTCTCCGGCCATAGGTCAAGGAGTTTCTCCCTTACCTCCTGGCTTGTCAAGAGGTTAAGGGTTCAAACTTCACTCGGAGTTCCATAGTTCGAGATATATTTGTAAGTCCTAGTAGGAAGGGTTAGGGATACCACCTCAATATATATATATATTGATTCTGTTTTTTTTTTTCATTGATTTATCTAATAATCTTACTTTGTCATTATCTTTTTTTTTAGTATAATTTCTCTTAAAAATCTACCAATTTAAAATTTGTTCATTATTATTAATAAATTTATCCTTACAAAATATAATACAAAAATAAATAGATATATATATATATATGTGTGTGTGTGTGTTTATCACAACATTTAATTATAATAAGAATAAGAATAAAAAATAAAAGTTGATATATTGAATATATCACTGTATGATTCAATTGTATTAGAAGGGTGAGGAGGAAGAGATTAGAAGTTTATTTGTCGCGTTTATAAAAATCGGATAAACTTCTACTTTTTATTTGTCACATATATATGAATTACACTTTTTTCTTTTAATTATAAGCATATTTTTATTTGTCACATATTTTTTAAAATTACGTGCAAAAAAATCTTGAAAATTTTAACTAAAAAAACGCAAATTTATTCTTAAAAAAATTATCCACATATGTAGTTAATAAAAAAAAAAAAAAAAAAAAAACTAAAGGGTGGTTGGGATGCAACTTAAGAGTGTATTTGAATAGATGTTTCAATATCTCTTTATTTATTTTTATTTTTTTAAAGAGTTTTTTTCTTAGCCCGCAAAAATATACAAGAATCTTTTTTTTTTTAAATTTTTTTTTTATTTTATATATGAATATCTCGATTTTTATATAAAATAACATGTTTTCTCCTTTTATATTATTTATATTAATAGATTATCACTTTAAAAAATTAAGCATATATACATAAGTTTATTCTACATATTTTTATCTTTTTAAAATCTTCATCTATTTTAATAAAATTATAATTTTATTCAAATATAAATATTTTTTTTTTAAAAAAAAAAAAAATGTCAAATGAACCTCAAATTTTTATTTTAAAAAAAATTAAAATAACTTAATTTTAATTTAATGAAGATGTAAAGTAATTATTATTAAATATGTAAAGTCAAACAAAATAAACGTTGCCTAAGAGTCTGCTCTGACGTCATCTCTCATAATGCAACTTGGGGCACGCATTTTCCACGTGAAACCACATACTGGCGTGGTTTTCACGCAAGAACCTTACAATAAGTCAATAAGAATCCAAAATCTATTTGACTTTTTAAAACTTGAAAAAACCATTATTTTTATGCCAACCAACCCTTAAAAAAAAAACAAAAAAAACTTTATTTTCACTTCTTTATTTGAGGAAATTTTCCATTATTATTATTTTCTTCTCTTTTAATAATTTTAAAATAAATATAAGTAAATAAGTAGCATAATATATATATATATATATATATTTTAACTTGAAATATTTTTATCGATTACTATCAATTAAACTAAACTTTATTGACAATAAATAACATAATAACTAATAATAAATATAAATTACGAATTATATATCATAATTTTATCCACTCAAAAAAATCATAATTTTGTGTTGAAAAAAAAAATTAAAAATAAAATATATAAACAAAAAATTTAAGACAAATGAACATATAAATCTAAAATAATATCCATATAATACCAAATAACTACTTCTTAAAAAAAAAAAAAAAGAATAATAATTTAATCTTGAAAAAAAAAATCTTAAATAAGGAATTTTAATATTTTCATTAAAAAATTGCATAAATTGGTAACAAAATTTTTTAAAAACAGAAAATTGCACTTTTTAGATCAAATTTAATTCAAGGAAAAAAATTATGATTGGACAATCTTATAAAGTAGTCTAAAATTGGTCAGGCACTAATTCAGATTAAAAAAAAAGAAAAAGAGATTAGTATTATTTATAATCATTTGTATAATAATAATTTATAATTTCAAATTAATACACAATGTCAAATTGATATTAAAGTAAAATTTTATCTATAAATAATATTATATTTTAATTTCAATTTCACTATTATATTTTTTAAATTGTTATCTGAATACAGCATAATATAAAGCTTTCTCACCTCCACTTTTTATTTTTTATTTTTTTAGAAAAAACCTAAGAAAAATTACTAGTAAGTTTTTAAAATTTAATAAATAATATTGAAAAAATGTAATAAAAGTTTTTTTTTTTTTTTTTTTTTTTTTTTTTTTAAATTTTATAAGTGATTATTAAAATAAAAAAAAAAAATGAAGGGAGTTATTATTGAATCCATAAAATGCTTCCTAAATAAAAATTCTAAAATGATTTATTTTGCGCATCACTGAAGGACCTCCATTCAAAAATTACTACGCCCTCATCGCATAACTTGCATTTTATATGTGTGAAAAAAAGGAAAAAAGAAAGAAAATGGAAAATGTAAAAAATATTTCCTTTTAAAGGGAGGAGCTGGTTCTACAAAGGCAGCTTGTTTTCACTTGAGTCGCTAAAAATTCCCCCACGAGAGCAAGTAAGAGGAAACCAAAAACCAGAGAATTTTTCTGAGAAGGAAGACGATAATGTCTGGAGGTATAGCGCGTGGCCGTCTTGCCGAGGAACGGAAAGCATGGCGCAAGAATCATCCCCATGTTCGTATACTCTCTCCCTATCATGCTATCTTTTTCGGGTCTCAATTTTATAGAGGCTTCTTGGATTTTTATTTTTATTTTTATTTTTTTTATAATTTTGGCACGGGCTTCTTGGGTTTCTGATGAATGATTTTTGAATATATTTTTTAGGGTTTTGTGGCAAGGCCTGAAACACTTGCAGATGGTTCCGTTAATTTGATGACCTGGCACTGCACGATCCCTGGTAAGCAGGGGGTAAGTTTTCATCACCATCCTACTTTTTTCCTTTTAGTTTACTTCTAATTTACCAGTGTATTTTTTCTGTTGATTGAGCGGTGATAAAACAACTAAGAAGAAACTTTTGGATTTCTGTGCTTTAAATCCCAGCTTCTTATATAATTAGGTTTTATTGTCCGCCGACCGGCTACCTTTTTCCTTTTTTTTTTCCCCCTTTTCAATATACCGAGGAAGTGCAGGCTTGGTTAGAAGAATATTTATTTCTTATTGCTAAGCGTTTCTCTTTGTGTGTGTTTGCATGTAAATGGGATTAATATTTATCAATGTGTAAGGTGGATATTGTGAATCTTGAGACTAATCTAACAGTGAACCGGTGATTCCGATTTGTTCATCCTTTATTTTTTTTTTCGTCTGAAAAAAGGTTGCACATTGCTGTTGGATTGAGTCATGTAAAGTTAAATAAGTTGTGCTTGCATGACTTTTGGAACTAAATCATCCTTTGATCTTTTATGATGTATTTTTTTTTTTTTTTTTTTTTGGTGGAAATTATTTGCATGTATGATGAAGACTGCTATGGACTCAAATACTCAACATATAGACTGCTTTCACAAGAGAAAATAAGAGATATAGCTTTATGCTATATTGATAAATTAGTTGGGTTGAAGGATATATATATATAGTTTGTCCCATTAGTTCTTTGTAGATAGAAGTGGAAGCGAGTTTCCAATGGTTGAAACTTGAAATATGCGTGAGTCCTTTCTGTTGTGTATATCATGGCTTCTTCAGAGCTCATAGTTTAATTTAGGAGTTTTCTGTCTTCATTAGATCATTTTAGTCTGACAGGAAAGGCCATTGATATTTTGAGTGATTAAATCTGGTCTTGACTGGTTTTATCTTAGTATTTCTCCAACTAATTTTTACAAATGTTTGGTTCTAAATTGACAGTGTCAACAGAATTTTCAACTCTTTTAAATAGTAATGGTTGTCTAGCTCTCTTACTGTACCTTCAGATAGCTTCCCTTTCTCCTCATATGGAAATTACCTATATTTTTTGCCATGAGTTTCACTGCATCTTGGTTTGAACAGTTCTAATAAAACTATAACTATGTGCAGACTGACTGGGAAGGTGGTAACTACCCTCTTACACTTCACTTCAGCGATGACTATCCCAGCAAGCCACCGAAGTGCAAATTCCCTCCTGGTTTCTTCCACCCGAATGTCTATCCATCTGGAACTGTTTGCCTATCCATTCTCAATGAAGACAGTGTAAGAATTCCTGTGTTATTGTGGTGATAAATGTTTCTACCTGGCTGTTAGCCTGGGATACCAGGTCCTAGATTGTCATTTTTCCCCCTTTGATTCATTTATAGGGATGGAGACCTGCCATTACAGTGAAGCAAATTCTAGTTGGTATCCAGGATTTGTTGGATCAGCCTAATCCTGCTGATCCTGCACAAACTGAAGGATATCATCTATTTATTCAGGTAATCTGTTTATCTTGAAACTAAAATTTCAGTGACAGAACAATTGGAGTCCCTGCCATTGTGGATGGTTAATATATTAGGTACTGTTGCGCTTCAACCTCATTTTTAGTGTGTGATTTTAATGTGGTCATATGCTGTAGCTAAGGTAAAGTTGGGAGAATTCTTAAGAATGGGTAAGGCTGAAATTTTTTGGATGTATGACGGCCACATTGTGCATTACCAGGATGGCTGGACTTGGAAGTATCCCGTGAATTCATCTATTGATTTAGATTATGTTTTGTCATAATTAAGGTTTCATTCCAACCAAATTGTAGTATTGTTGGTGCAGCTATCTTTCTTGTAGTTGGATGGATGACTGACTGAATGTTTTCAATTTTCTGGATTGGAACTTTCACAGTCTATATATAATATACCCTTTTCAGATTTATACTGTCTACGGACGTCATGTTTGTTCATGTTGACTGTGTGCAGGATGCTATCGAGTACAAAAAGAGAGTTCGACAGCAGGCAAAGCAGTACCCGCCCCTTATCGCGTAACTATTTTGGTTTCAACGATTGTCCAGTTATTTGGATGCAAACTGCATTGTTCTTCGTTAGTATTTGTATATGACTCTGGACTATTTGGCCAATATTCTCATTGGTGGTTGTGGTGAAAAAAGCTTGTGTTTGGATATTTTCTTTTCATTCTCGAGGCATTTTGAAGAATGTCTTTTCAGAGGATGATCTCGTTCTTCTATTGGAATGTCAAACGAGGTTAAACAATCGTGTTTAGTTTTATCTGATTTAACTTTCATCCTTGGAAATCTGTGTATTTTATAATCTTTACCTATAAAAGTCTTCGAGGGATAAATTTGGTTTTTTTTTTCTTCCCATATATTTTGGTCCTTGGTCCTTAATAATGTACTTATTTATTTCGGCAGATACGTGCAAATTTTATTAATGATAATAACAATGGAAGTTTAACTTAGGGTGGTGAAGTTGTGGGCGAAATCGTATTTATGTCACTAAAAATTTGGGGGTTAAAGTTTTTTTTTTTTTTTTTAATAAGGAATTTAATTTATTTAATAAAAATTAATTTAAATGTGAATATAATTTTACAAATTGAAATTTATCGCTCTCGTAATTAGAAGAAGAAAAAAAACGAAAGTTGCAATGAACGAGCAAGCAATATTTACGATAATATTATATATTTAATAACTTATATATTAATAGCATATGAAATATTAATTATGTTGCTGGATGCTGTTGATTCATTTCATATTATTTATGTTTATAAGTAAATAAATAAGATTGTTATTTGTATTAGTATACAATTTGAGAAAATTGATTTTTTAGTAAAATTTATTTTGAAAGAAATAATTTTATTTATTTGAGAACTAAAAAAAGGTCTATTAAATAATTATTTAAATTATTTGGATAAGATTTTATTTTGAAAAAAGTTAAATTTTGTAGATATAATAAAATTGGAGGGTTGGGAAAGAGATATATATTTGAAAAGACATATTAGTACACTATATTAGTCAATTTTATTTTATTTTTTTGAATTTTGATAGACCAACTTTTGACACATGTAAAAATTATAACAATAATTATACAATACTCTAAATTCTACCTAAATAAATAATAAATAAGACATTACCTTTTTTTTTTCCTCCCCTTTTATACTGTCCATACCAAGCATCAAAATCCTAAAATCCTATTAGAGCATACGAGTTTTTCTCGAAAATCAAAAACTTTCTAAATAATATTCTTAATATATATATATATATATATATAGCAACAAAAATGTCCCTGAAAAGACCATATATATATAATTTTTTTTTGAGTAAAATATAACAAAGAGTTTAATAACACATTCATTATTAAAATATTTTAAAACATTCATAATCAAGAATCGTTGTTTGGAAATCACGGGAGTTTAGGACCCAAAGGCGCGATCAACCCAAGATTATGTGCAAGCCCGCTGTATATCAGGCCCGAGCCCGGTGTTGTAAACGAGACGACTTACAGAGAGGAGTCGCACAAACTGTCTAGGGCTCGAAACTTCAGTGCTCCTGTGTGGTCGACATGGCTGCCTATTACCCTCCTCCCGCTCACTACCCGTATTACGAACCTACGCCACCACCGCCCGGAGCAGCGCCTCCGGTGGCTCAACCGCTACACCAGCAATATCTACCCACCCAACCCCAGTTGGTTGCATACGCTCCTCCGCTGTACCCTCAATCCTCGCAGGGTGATGTTCGAACGCTCTTTATCGCTGGGCTTCCTGAAGATGTCAAGGCTCGGGAAATATATAATCTCTTCCGCGAGTTTCCTGGTTATGAATCCTCTCATCTTCGTACCAACGCTAGTACACAGGTATTTTTCAAATTTATTTGATGCTATAGGATTTGAATTCGTTCCGATCTTTTTTTGATTGATTGAGGTGATATAGCATGATCCGAATTTTTGAAAGGATATTAATTTCTCTTCATGATCGTTTTTAAGTTTACAGTTTCAACTCATCCACGAGTTCCCTTGCTCTTCTGTAGCTGATTAAAACACGAAGTACAAGTACAATTAGGGGCTTTGGTACTCATCTAGTTGATGGCAAATAATGTGATTCTTTAGATTGATTGCAAGTCAAATGCTGGGAAAAATAACCTTTACATACGCAAAATTCTAAAGTACTCTTTTTATATTTAATATTGATAACTTGGATTCTGTCGTATATATATACACATTTCTGAATGAATCACTTGGTATGAAATTTGGGAGAGCTTTTCTCTACTGATAACGAGTGGAAGTTATGCATTTTTCTGTTGTACCAGTGTATTTCCATTGTTTTTTTTTTTTTTTTTTTTTCTTTCTTTCCTGATAATTCTTTCAGGTCAAAAGTATTATATGTCATTTTCCATGGAGTTGTGTTTGGGGTTTTACTGACTAAGATAGGGTTGAAGGTAATATTGATGTGTATTTATTTGTAATTGATGACTTATCCATTCATGTCTTCTTCCCTGTCTCCTCATTATAAGCTGAAGACATATATGTCTTTTTCATTGTTTGTATAACCTGCACACTTAAAGCTCGAGCAGCTCTTTAGGTATGGATTTGCAACAATCCTGAATGGTTTTGACCTTTTTGAATTTTTTGTTTCCAGAAATTTGCAATTGGTCTGTCTATGCGTTTTATGAAAGTTTGTCATGAGTACTTTTTGGTCACGTTTCTGAACTGTGATGACCTTTGAATTTGCACTTTCAAGAGTTTAAAAATTTGCCCCCGGTTGGTTAGTTTTTTCTGTATTTGGTCGCCCAATAATGAATTTGCATTTTGCAACGTGTATCGCCTTCTTACGTGGTGTGCCGTCAGGCATTAAAACGACTGCAACCTTTTTAGAAGTGTCGTTATTCAATTAAATGAACGATGTCTAAAACAAAATTTGATAACTGCCAACAAGAAGTTCTAGGTAACCGAGCAAACTAGTGTGCCTTTTTACAAACTACCGATGATGGCTTTGCTACACACTTCATGTAACGTGACTTTGTTTCAATTTTCATGCAAATGTCATCTCATCCTCATGGTAAACCCTAAATACATGAAACAGAGAAACAAGATTATTTTCTTTTTGATTGCATATCTACAATCTGTTTGGATTTTGTACTTGTTTTATCTTCCAACTACATGGATGGTATATATTACAAGTATGATATTTTGACTGTATTTAGTTGCTCTAGCTTTTCAGTGATATTTCTATATCTAGACATGATGAAGTTTCTAATTTTTTTTTTTTTTTTTTTTGCTGTTTCGGAATGTTAACTGTTCTACTGGGAGTTAAACTTAAGGGGATCTTGTCAGAAACAAGTTAATGATATACAAAATCATATTAATGTGTTGCTCTCTTATAGTTTGTGGACTATTTGGCTAGTTATCCAGTTTTGGGTTGATTGCTAAATATTTTTTCTAAAGTGTATCTTATCTGATATATTATTTTTACCCCAGCCATTTGCTTTTGCTGTCTTTGTGGATCAGCAGTCAGCAGTCATGGCTTTACATTCATTGAATGTAAGGATTCTTTTTCTCTCTATTTTCTCTTTATAATTGGTGCATATTAGCTTAATAGAAACTAGGATATCTATGTATATTAGTGGTTGTGGGGCAACAGTTTGCGGAAAGGAGTAATGACTTATTCATTTTACATATTTGCTAATATATGTGTAATTGGATGATGGGATTGAAGAGTAAGGTTATAAAAATAATTTAAAGTATATTCTAGATCCAAACACCTTTTTACCCGGGCTCAGTTAAAAATCCAGTTTTGTAGGGATTGATTAGCATTGTTTCCATTGTCCAGCTAGACTCTAAAATTTAAGGTCCATTCGAATAAGCTTTTGTTTTGGCAAAACATTATTTTTAAAAAATTTGACTAACCCTTTTTAGTTACTTAAAAATTAAAATTTCAAGTGTGTTAATTATATTTTTTTAATATTTAGCTATAAAATTTTCAAATTCAAATGTTTAAATTTAAAAAATGATGTTATTTTGATTTCTGCCAAAATTTAAATGTCATTTTTATGTAACAAAGTGGCTGTCCAAATACCTCCTAAAATTTAAGTTTTGGTGTTATCATATTCCATTCCTTTATTTTGTTGGTGATACAGTTCTTAACTTATTGTTTTTTGCCAATCTATGCTATTGTGTACACCACCAGGGCCTTTTTTTTTCCCGCGATGTGGGGATAACAGTTATGCACACTGAACTCTGCACACTCAATTCTCATTTAGATCTTTTGGTTTTTACTAGGGAATGGTGTTTGACCTTGAGAAAGGTTCCACCTTATACATTGATCTAGCAAAATCAAACCCCCGGTCTAAGCGCTTACGAACAGGTTTCTAATGTATCTATTCTCAACTTTTTAAAGTTCAGTGTTCCTTTTGCATTCCTATTAATTATTTAGTTTGATACTTCTTGTAATTTGTAACAATCAGATGATGAGAAACATGGATCAGAAAAGAGGATGAAACCTGATTCTTCTTCAAGGTGCTTGGATTCTGGTAATAAATATCTCTCTCTTGATATACTTATGTAAAGTCCTGAAAAAAAAGAAAAATTCTGTCAGCAAGTTTGTCCTCTTTGAATATTAGAATCTTTTTATGTCCATATTTCTGTTACTGGTCACAACCCTGATCTCTTACAAGGATACTGGCTGGTTAATCACCTGGAATACACTTCTAAATGCTCATATTGCACATGTTTTGCACTCTTGGGCACTAGCAGGTCTTGGCAGCATTCACATGCCTGGAATGGGTAATTCTGCTCACAACACGATTGGTTATCCATCCACACGAAGGTCATCTGCACTACTTGAGCACATTTTTATTACTTGGGAGTGATTGCTTCTAGTTAACTTAATATGCATGATGAACATACAAAACATCTTATTTCTAGCTGAGAGGTCAAGGGCCAAGTAGCAGTAACTACATGCCTTATTTCCAGAAGTTAAAAATTTCTATCTTAGCCTATTCTACAACAAACAATTCAGCTCCTTATCTCATTTCAGTTCTTTTTCCTTTAATACCTTTCTATTCAGTCATGGAAATTCAGAAGCTGCTGGTGCAAAGGACTCTGATGTAAAGTCGGTAAGATTGTTTTCTGCACTCAATAGCCTTTTGTCAAATGATAAAAGTTGCATTTTATCCGTTGTTTGTCTATTAATTCATTAAACAAAGATCTCAATGAGAACATACCTGTATGGTTAAATTGCATGATGTGTTACAAGTTTACCCACTGTTTCCTGTGTGAGAGTCGATGCCTAATTTTCTCCTTTGAGTTCACCAGAATGCTATACCATGCCCAACACTTTTTGTGGCTAGTCTGGGCCCAACCTGTTCGGAGCAGGAGCTGATTCAAGTGTTTTCAAGGTTTGAGGAAAATGGAATTCTTTGTGTTTTTGGGAGGGTAAAATTTGCATTAATTTGCTACTTGCCTAAACTTCCACAGATCTCGTGGATTCCTGAAATTAAAGATGCAAAGTACTTATGGTGCTCCTGTTGCTTTTGTTGATTTCCAGGTAAGTAACTTTGTTAAGAAGCTAGAGATCATCAAAAACCTCAATTAATTGCCCAAAATATTATTCTCAAGGCCGAAAGTTTCCATTTTGTCCATTTCCAAAACCTGGTGAACCCTTTGAACTTCATCTGCAAATAACACATTTTTGAACTTTGATGAATGTATTGTTTTGGATTTTACTTAAAATAAGCTTCTTCCTATCTCCTCTTTCTGCCTTCTCACTTATTTTTTATTTTTCATTTTCAGCTAAAGCTGTTTTAATTTGTTCCTTTTTTTCCCCTTATTTTTACTTCTTATTTTTGCTTTAGAAGCATCCTTCACCCCCACACCCCCAAAAAAAAAAAAAAACAAAGAAAAAAATAAAAAGAAATGTTTTTAGAGAAGTTTCATCAGAAATTGTTCTCATGTATTGATGTTGTTGAAAAAAAAGTTAAATCGGATTTTAAATTAACTATTTTAAAAAGTATGGTTTTTCACCCTTCAAAAAGGACCCTGAGTTACATTTGCTCCCTTTTGGTTTAAGTACTTTGTTAAAAAGAAAGTAAAATCTGAATATTTGTTTTTTTCCCTTCTCCCGTTTTGGATAAAATAATTAAAAAATCATACTTATAATGTCAAGCTCCATGTCTATAACTATTACACATGCACTACAAGGAGCTGTTATTTTTAATGTGAAGTTGAATGTATATCCCGGCACTTATATTATCAGATGCTTTTGAATATAGCCACCTATATTTTCCTCAAAAAGCATTCTGGTGGTACGAAAACAGAGAATGATTGTTGATTTTATTATTTAGACTTCTAGCATGCCAACTTTGAAACCATCTGATATCCTGGATATGTTCTGCAAGTCTTATGTGAAGCCAAGGATATTTCCTTTTTCTTGTTTAGTAGCTTGTTAACACTAGTTACAGCAATAACATTTGTAGCATATATCAATTTCCTTCCTCTCTAAGGCGGAGCTGTCATTCACTCCAGAATAGAGGTGTAATATTTTGTTTTATTACTATCCCATCTAACGGTGTTTTCAACAGGATACTGCTTGCTCAACAGAGGCATTAACTCATTTACAAGGAACTGTTCTTCAATCTTCAACATCAGGGGAGGGGATGCGTTTAGAGTATCCTTTGTTGACATCCTGTGCTATATATGTATGCAGTATGTACCTTTTTTTTTTCTATTATTGGTTTTTTTATTTCCTTTTTGTAGACCTGTAGCCTTTGTATTTTATGCTATCAAAGTTTCATCTTAACAAGGATTTTAGGTATGCAAAATCTCGAATGGGGATGCGTAGTAAGAAGTCAAGGTAAATGCAATTGAACTGTGGTAAAGAAAGTGTTGCACCCTCAGACATAGGTTTAGATGTACACTTGGTACTACTCGGTGAACTTCTCGGTACTACCCATTCTGCTTGCTATTCCATTTAGAGTGACAGTACATTTTTTTTTAATATAAATGTTTTGTAACTATAATTAATTTTCCTTTTGTGTCCTAGGTTTTTGTAGTGATAATTTTACTGAGATTTTTTTTCTAGTTTGTCTTATGAAGGTTCAGATAGCAGATGAATACAGTAGAACGAAGTCATCGCTAGAATGGGCATACAAAAGGATTATGGTTTGTAAAATAGCAACCTCTTCTTTTAGTGCTAGGTTTTCATTTTGGCAGTACTTAGTCATCCGTCTTTATATTCTGTTGATAAAAGAAGTCATTTTAACGGTAAAAAGTTGCTCTCTTTGTACTCTACTTCTGTTTCACTACTCTTATCTTGTTTGGCTTCATTTTCTTCATATTTTGCAAGGTTGTCAATAGTCGTTTCTAGAACGGGTTTATCTCTTTTCGGTGGAGCAAAAAGTAACTGTGTTTTACATACCGTACAAATCCTTAACATGGAGTTGATTACGTGACCCACAATATTCATGTCAGATATGTGCATGTTTGCTAGTAACAATGTATATTTCTACATTATAGTTGTGAAAAAAATTCGTACGAGTAAATATTTTAAAACTTATCTAGGAGCAAGAGTCAACAAAATTGCTATGATTTGCCTTTGTTTTCTCCACCAAACATTTTGACTTTCTAGTCTTTAATATGGGAGCGGCCACAGTTAATGGTTCTGTGTTTCTGTCATGGTGATGCAGAATGCTACGTGTCTTCACCTTACTGTTTTACATCATATTATTTAGAAACATTGACCCTGAAAGATTTTATTTTTTCCCACTTGCATCAATGAGTAACTTCGCAGTCACATGACCAAATACAACGAACCCTAAAGCAATGGGGTCATGTGCGATGATTTTAGCATCTTAAGTACTATTAATGGTTTTTTGACTTGAAGGATTCGGGAGGGTGTAGGATGACGTGAAAGTCAGAAGGCCCTCTATGTCAAAGAACAATAGATATCATTTCTTATTTCGTACCTCACGTCTCTTGTAGATTTCTTCTTGTTTATACCAGCTTACTGTTTGCTAGTGCAGTGTTAGTTTTGTTCATCTCTGCTTTGGAAGTCTTGCCTGTGTTATTGCCCTCTTGAAGTACACCATGCCCATATGACATTGTCTGATATCTTTATATATTGGAAATGGCTTTCCATTTTTCTATTTTCCCCTCTTATAGATATGCATGGTCTGGATTTCCAAGCATCCACAGATCAGGCATGTTCACATGCCATCTCGTATTCTGCCCTGAGTGGTGTTTAACCTATTTCGGGATAAAAATAAAAATAAAAAACAGTAGGAATAAGCATGTTTTTGTCCCCCAGCGAGAGGATGCGTAACAAGCACCGCCTGGAACCATGCATGATGCTTCGTCCAAATATTGCTCCCATCACGCAAATGGTGTGATTGAAGATTGCTGTTTTGTTACATTGCGTAAGGATAGCTGTCAGTTATCAGTATTATAGAATGTCCTTTGTGGCTGCTACGGTGGATATATATGTAACGTCCGGTGAGCTTGGTGATGAGGCTGAAAGAGAGGATCATTAGGGTTTTGTTGCGCAGGGCAAGGTAAAAGTTTCAGTTTCTTTGGGTAATGCCGGGGATGGCTAATGTAATAACGTATCAAGCTAAAGAGATGCCTAATACTGCTGGCTTTGTCGAAATGCGAAAATGCAACCTAAAAGGGTGGTTGGTGCAACTCATTATTGTCTTCAGATCTTACTTCTCAATTTGCAGAACAACGGCTAATTGAAGACGCTCGCTCACCTCTTCCAAACCGGGAAAGAAGTAACAAATACCACTATTATAAATCATGTGTGTGTGTGTGCAAACATGATCACATTCAAAAAATCACAGAAGACATCCTAAGCTCACAAAAACAGTACTTTACCCCCTCCCCCCCCGCCCCCCCCAAAACAAAAAAAAAAAACTTACGAAAGCAGTAAAAAGGTTATATAACAGTGGGAAAATCCGTACACGTGTCAAGTTCGCCCTCATTTTTTTCCACCCCCAAGAGAGTGTGCGTTTTGTGCGGTGTTGTTTGTTTCGTAAGGGGATTGGAAAAGCTTAGACGGCGAGGTTACCTCATTGTTGCGGCAAAATGATCCCAAGAAGGCGTATAAGTCCAAAAGCTAGAAACAAAGGTGGTCAAGACTGAAGGGTATGAGGGTCTATTCACCTCCCCGAATCGTTATTGTCGCAGGAGAAGCAAGTCAAGTCGCAACGGTATCCATCCATCCATACATCCACCGACCACCGACCTACCCTCCCACCTCCCTTTAATTTTTTATTTTTTCCTTTCTTTAACAAAAAAAAAAAAGACTATTAATTGGAAATAAATTTAATACTATTAATTATCTTTCTACTGATGATATATGATTGTTATCACTTTCTCTTTCCTCACCCATAAACTAAATTATATGCACAATTGGTTGTCCCTCACCTCACACCTTGTAGGCTATAGCTAATGACAACTACTTTGTCCAATATATATATATAAATATAAATATAGTCATTTGCATAGTTTAAGTAGCCCACCACCAAAGACGACACCCCCCACCATTGAATCCCCACAGATATCTTTGGTTTCATTTCTTTTTTCCTTTCGGCCGAAACAAACTAATTAATATCCCATTTTGCAAT
>JAXGGT010000162.1:10977954-10989805 GCA_035583425.1 Marsdenia floribunda | reverse complement strand
CATGGAAGCTCTCATCAGATGACAAGAACCTTAGTAGTAGTAGCAGTAGTAGAAGAGTTGGGAGTCTGTCAAAAAACCCAAGCCAACGCCTAAGCCTTCCCCAAAACAACAACAACATCCATCCCCCATCCCCTATTCTCCCACCCTTCCCATCATCTTTCTTTTGATGGGTGTTCTCGTCTCCTTCTCTTTCTCTCTCTAATCTCATCCCTTTCAAGCGGTGGATATAGGTTAAATAGATAGATAGAGAGAGAGAGAGAGAGGAAGGAGCATATATATATATATACACACACACCCGGGGGGAAAGTCGATTGATACCGCCTTCAGAATTATTTGAGAGAAAATAATATGGAAGGGTCCGGAGGAGGAGGCGGTTGCTGTGGAGCAAGTAAGAGGAAGGGTGAAAGGCTGTATAAAGGAATCAGGATGAGAAAGTGGGGGAAATGGGTTGCCGAGATTAGAGAGCCCAACAAACGGTCAAGAATATGGCTGGGCTCCTATTCGACGCCGGTGGCGGCGGCCCGAGCTTACGACACAGCCGTGTATTATCTTCGAGGCCCATCGGCAAGGCTTAACTTCCCAGAGTTATTGGTTGCAGAAACGGGTACTCTCAGTGACTTGTCTGCCGCTGCTATTCGCAAGAAAGCCATAGAGGTCGGTGCAAGAGTGGACGCTCTTCAGAGTTCAATTGGTGGTGCCCACGACCACCGTGACCACCAACATCATCATCATCATCATCATCATGAACACAATGAAACACCACCCTCTCAAACTCAACTGAAACCCTGCTGGTTCCAAGAAAAGCCTGACTTGAACGAGAAGCCCAAGCCCGAGGATCCAGATGGCGATTACTGGTGAGGTGAGCGCCCTACTCATCCAAGTTTAAGGAAACAAAACACTCCTAGATGCGTATCGCTTCAGCTGTATTCTGTGCCTGTGGAGGGGTGTACTGGTTTATGCACACCCGAATAGGATCTAATTAAGTAGCAGTAATTTTGTTTTTTCTTCATCTTCTTCTTTTTTTTTTTTTTTAAGGGGAAGTGGGAAGGGTGGGGGTTGAGGGGGTTAAGTTGTACTTAAATATGGATAGAATATCAAAGTTTTGGAGTTGCCAAAGGAAGTAATGTAAATATTTTGCCATATTAGCCATTATGGTTATTGGAATGATGCAGGGAATTGTCAATTAACATCAGTACTTTTGGTTTAAAACGGTTGGGAGGAAATTAAGAGAGAATGGCAGGTGATGGTGGTGGCGGTGGCCGTGGTGGTGGTGAGGAAGTATAGTATTAGGTCGGCGTTGATGATTTGTGGGTGGACAGTGGTGGGGGCAAAAGGAGTAGAGTAGTAAATCCAAGTGGGGATGTGGGAAGGCGGTGAGGACGAGGGAACATCCATGGCCCTACTTTACCCCTCTCCTCGAGTTTGGTGCAAGTGGCCGTTTTCTAACTACTAAAAGCGATAAGGTTTATATATTTTTGGAGACTATAACTATTATTATTAGTATGTATTCATTCAATTTCGAGTAGGTGTTTTCTGGTTAATTTTTCTTTCCCCCACTTTGAACTTCCTGATACACCAGTTTGTTCTTGGCACCACCCAACATTTTCTTCTTCTTCTTCCTTCAAATAATAATTATATGAGTAGTACTAAATTTAAAAAAGAGAAGAGAGAGAGGAGGGAAAAAAAATATATATATATATATATATATATATTTGTAGATTTGATTCAATTCTTTTGTTTACATGATTGCTGATGAAAGACACCCCTCCTCCCCGCCATCAAAAAGGAAAAGGGATTAGGAGCAGTAGGAATATGATTGGGGGTGGTGGTGGGAACTGGGGAGATGTGCAGCAGTGCGTTCACGGCCGTTAAGAAAGTTGATTGGACAATATATATTTGAGGGGGTCCTATTTTAAACAACTGGGGAGTAATGAGGGCCCAATCCAGCAGTAACACCATACATACTATTATATCTACGCTTTAAATTCCCTCCTCTTTTCCTTGATTTGCTTTCAGTCACTCCCTTGGGAAACCTTTGTTGACTTTCCCCACCTCCACCCCCCCCCCCCCCCTCGCCTTTCTCTCTCTCTATTTTCTGAGGGTCGTGGTAAGTTAGTCCGAAAATAAAAGGAACATTTTATGTTTAAACTGTGGGCACAATATCTTTGCTAAAACCCAATTATGAATTCTGCGTCATTCATTGCATGATAATGTTATCCAGTTAAACTGAGGAATGCTAAAAACAAACATACTTTTTCTCTTTTCTTTTTCTTTTTTTTTTGATAATTAAAAAAAAAAAAAATTACTTAAAATACAATACTTCCATCACTTAAAATTGATGACAATGGCTTGCTGTTCCAACTGAATAATATATATATATACATATACCTACACGAACATGGACAAGGAGTAGTTTATAAGAAGTTCAACCATAAGAATTTTATGGGTAATAATAAATAATACCAAATATCCAAATTATTAGTACGTTGGAGTTGCATCGGTTCACCAACACCAAAATAATTAAGGAGGACGTCCCCCAAAGTGTACCAATCTCTGTCTCTCTCTCTGTAGCTAACAATCTGACATAAACATCAACACTCAGTTTCATGTCAAAACAATCCAGGTGGAATGATTAGGTCAACTCCCTCCCTGACTAACAACTTTTTTCTTTTTCTTTTTCTTTTTTTAAATTTTTTTGATAATTCCTCCCTGACTAACAACTAATTTGATTCAAAGTGAAAAAAATTTTAAATTTTTCTTAAGTTTGAAATAAATATGATGAAAAATTGACATCCTACTCCATTTCAAATGTCAAATTTATGGAGACTCCCACCCCCAGTGTTGTTTCCAACATAATGTCAGAGAATCCTAATTATGTTAGCTTTCGGACGTTATTCATTCCCGAACCAAAGGATTTTTTTTTTTTTAAATATCGTGTGCGCGCGCAGATAAATTAGCATATAATAATGGAGAATGCTAGTTGAAGGAGAGTAACTAACAATAAAATTTAAGTAGCGAAAAAGCAACATGTAATTTTCACTGACTAATAGCTGTAATACCAACTATGAAGATGATCTGAACTCGCGAACGTAGAACGCAACTATAAGCTTAACTACATTCACGATTAACTACTTGATCTAATTAACAACATTTTTACTATACTAAAAAAATATCAATATTATCTAAACTCATATTTATACTCTATAATATATTCATATACATCTATAATACACTTACAATGTCAAGCAAGATATCACACACAAATATAAAATACAAAGGTTTCCGAAGAGATCAAACACAGGCTCCCAGGACCACTTCTAAGACCAGCTTATTATTCTAACAAACCCCAAAGGCAACAACAATAATTGATATGAGAGTTTGACTTAACGTTCCAAAGGAAACACCTCCATTTATATCTTAAGAAAGGTTACTTACAATATGTTTCTAAGGGGAGAGGGAAAAAAAAAAAAAAGAAGAAGAAGCAAGCAGTACTGTTGTACATTTACTCTTCTTTTATCTTTTTCTTTTCTTTCTTTTTTTTTTTTTTCTCTTCCCTCTCCTGCTGATTCATCCTCAATTGACACCGTAACAGGTTCCTGGACTGTCTATGGAGAAGCTGAACCATTGTCCCCTAAAAGCTTCCTGTATGGTCCTACCTAAACAACTCCTTTCTAGTTTCAACGACTTCAAAGGTTTTCTTAGAACCTAGACAATTGAAAGCTGTTATTTCCTGGAAATCTTCCAGGTTAAATTGTCCGAAAAACCATGAGGATATCAAAGAAAGGGACAAGTACCTGCCTCACCTGCCAAATAACTGCTTCCCTCTGGTTGCTTCAAGATTGAAATCATCCCTCCCTCTCAATGGATTTTTTTATTTGGAGGGCTGCTCTCACAACATTTCCTCTCGTAATTATTCCAACCTTGAGTGGCAACATTGGGACAATTAGATAATGAAGAGCAGCAAACCTAAAACCAAGGCAACACAGGATAGAATGTCCTTACCAGCTTACCATCAGCATCAACAACAGGAAGCCGGCGATATTTTGTTTTGAGTAACAACCTGATGTAGATAAAGACACAAGCTAAAGTATGTAGGTTTATTAACCATGCAGAATGTTCATGGTTTAAATAAGATAAAGAATTACAAAACCTTGCAGCATCCTCAAGATTGGTAGATTTGCGAACCACCAACGGAGCTGATGTCATCACATCTCCGACTACTTGACCATTTGTTTTGCTAAGCAACCTTTGGACCTCATTAAAGGTCTGTCAACATTTTAGAGATTGCATATGTCAGAACCCGAACCTGATTTTAAGTGAACTCTGCATGAAGATTTCTGACATATGCACAATTTCACCCAGGGGGTGTTCAGCAATTGGCAGGAGCCTATATAGTGGGGACACTTTGATTATCTTTCCATCATCCTCGTTTAAAGTTATAGTTGATGAGGAATTCAAGAGAGGCCACAAGCTAGAGTTTGGAACAATTGAAGAATACAATTATACAAACCAGAATGCTTAACAGTGCATGGATAGTCTTCATTCTGAACAAACCATTTGATGTTACAAATCAAGAGGTGGGTTCAAGGATGAAAGAAAAAGTTGTTAGCAAAGGTCCTCATTACCACAGGGAAACCGTGCTAGTTCTCAGGCCCACGAAGAAATTAAGAAGGGAGCAAATGAACCGAGTAAAAGCAAGAAACATAACTAAAACATGATTGGAAATGAAGAGAGAAAATATCAATTATGATTGCCAAGGTAGTAGAGGAATGTTTATGAAAACTCTCTATGTTAATTTTGTTTAATGCCATGGGACAACTTTATTCAATAAATACAAAAGCCTAAAATGTCAAAAAAAATAATAATAATAAATGCCAAAAGAAAGAGTATGGTTACTTAGATGTACTCTTAGGTACCTTCCAAGTGCTGTCAACTTCGGGGAAGATGTCAGTATCGGTTCTACCAGTACCTGATCATAATCATAGATCACCTTTTATAAGATCAGAAATTGACTAGCCTTACAAGATACAAAGGAAATCAAGAAAGGTGCAAGAAAATGTAACATCTAAAATAGAAAGAGGTACAGAAATACTGACCTATTTGAAAAATATTCATTCAGATGTTCAATGAATAAGCTCAACAGAATTTGGATAAACAAAAAGTTCAAGAAAGGATATTGTATCCATTCTCAGTAGCAGAACAGTATTTATGTTGAGCAGTAAACTTATGCTTCCTGATGCAGTTTAGAAAATTAAGAATAGAATATATTCCTTGGGCAGCAATTCATTTTAAAACAAATTGATTCCATTCCGAGCAGTTAAATGAGTAACAACAGAAAATAATGGGAACCCAAGAAACATCGACGGAAGGTTCATTGATAGATTTACCTGATACAGAATCCAATGCTAATAAGTCATAATCTGAAACAAGGCCGACCTGCAGAAAGAATAAATTCTGAATAATTGTGGAAAAATGTATACGGTCCTGAAAACATTATTTCATCTCATCTCAACTAAAATAAACCAAAGAACATGGCTGAATTTCATGTTTATGTGCACAGAAGAAATAAGAGAAACATAAAAGCGAGGAGGAAACTCTCCTAGAATTCCACAGGCTTTGCACCCCATCAAGCCTCCATGATTTTGCAATTTTCGGTTTTCAGAATATCTCCACCCATTTGACCTTTGTTACCACTCAAATTTACAAAACCTTGCATATATCTAGCATGTTAAAAACTTATAAAGCTAAACATTTAGTAAATGACGATTCAATTGAAGGTTCCAGATATCATATGTGCAGTCATATGTTAAGTTGTAGAAACAACCCTCTTTTATCATTTTAAGTAAAAGTTTAATATAGTATCAGTATGAGAGGTCCCATATTTGAGCTATAACTCCCATCTTTTTTATTGGTATGCTCCATGAATTAGGCATGTTATCGAAAATTTGTGTTTGGCCCATACATGATGGGTGTGTGAAGTGTAAAAATTCAACCGGGTGAAAATTTAATATTATCCAAAGTGAATTTCCTTTGGTTTTACATAGATGACTTCAGGTTGCAGCTGAACAACTAGAATATACTGAATCGAGGCAGGATGTACAATCCCAATTTTGTTCACTTCAAAAGAAGATGGTGAGTAAGCCAGCCATATGCTAAGGAAAAATTTGAAAAGAAAAAATTTAATAATAATAATGACTTAGTCAAATCCTGGTACCCTATTCTAATAGTCATCTCAATAAACTGAAAAAAATTTGTTCAAGCCTTGACTTCAGCCTTCATGATTCTCTTTCTATTACCCGTACATATTAAAAAAAAAAAAAAAAAAAAGACTTCACTTGAATCATAGATTCAATAAGACTTAGAAATAGAGGAATTTACTATTCACATGGCTGTCTTGATCTAAGATTCAAAATGAAGTACAATAGCGCAAACAGCAAATCTATATATGAATCTCAACTCTTCAAAACTATTGCTGGTTAATTAAGGATGCATGTCACTGGCTAAATATGAAGTGTTTATTTTTTCAAGAACATCCAACTGTGAGCTCTACCTTCACATTGAAATAGTCAAGAAACCATAGCACTCCCAGACACCAGACCCCACCATCCACTCATTGTGCACACAGACGATCAGAAAAATTAGTTATTTTAAATGATGCTATGTAATATATTGAAAAATTGCCTACTAAGAGAATGCAGGAGTTCCACAACCCTTACCAGAGACTAGATAACTGTAAAGTGCTACAATAAGTAATAATGTAGGACTTTGAACTTTCAGCTAAAACAGCCGATATGCAACAGCGCAATGTATCACAAAAATTTAAGGAGCACCAGAAAAAATGCTTACCAGTTTCCAGTCATCATCAATTACAGGGAAACCCGTAATCCGGTTTTCTACTAGAGCTTCCAGGGCTGTTAAAAGTTAAAACATAAATATTTGTAAGTCATGCAAATTCAGGATTGGAATATCAAGAAATTTTGATATTAGGAATACCTTCTTCTACAGTGGTTGTAGGCTTTACCACGTGTAACTCCTCCTTCCTAGTCATAAAATCACCAACAGTATACACCCCATTTTTTTGCTGTCAAACACACGTAGCCATTTAACGTTCCCTTAAATTTGCTAATATTGGTACTCATAAACATCACAAAGGTGGTTTTAACAAAGTGGGGTTAGGGGTGGGTGAACGTGCTTACAAACAAACAAAAGGTGAATAGATTCTCCAGGGAAAGCTTCTAGTCAAGATTCATGATTGTGGATAGACAAACTGAAATTCAAACTAAGAATTCCACAAAATCAGAATTCTAACTATAATTGCAAGGGGGAAATTATTATTTTAAAATAATAATAATAATAAACGCTCGAGTATATCTCTCTGTCCCTCGTATATATGAAGAAGCAAGGCTTCAAAGTTTCAATTCAGGGAAAACAAAAATAAATAAATAAAATACCAACAAACACGCAAGACCAAGAAGTGGGAAACGGATAAAGGTAGGATACCGGTATAGAATTCGTGGTCAAAGTGCTGCCGGCCGCAATAACAACGAACGGCTTGCTTGAACCCAAAAGACGGATTGAGGGGATGCAGTATTTAGCTCTTTTCGGTCTCAGCTGCGACAAAAGCAAGCAGGGCAGTTGCTGGTGAAAGACGGTGCAGCAGTGACGCGAGGAGAGTGATAATAGTTTCGGAGAAATTGAGGTCATTTTCGAGTTCAGCAGTTACTGTGTCGAGAGACTCAGAAATGGCGGAGGTAGCGAAGGAAAATAAATAGCAGAGAACTTGGAGTTTGCGCCACCACCACCAGAGCATCCCATTTCTGAACCTTAGACGATATATATCATTCTCACGTTTCACATCTTTTTCACTCACGAGATATTTCCTTCTTTTCTTTTTTTTTTTTTTTTTTGTTATGCGTGTGTTTTTCTTTTACGCCTTGATACTTTTAAAATATTCCTTCATGTAATTATTTTTCTTTTATCAAATAATTTTTTATACTTTTAAAAAATATTAATTATTTTTATTTAAAAATTAAAATTATTCTTTTATAAAAAATAATTATTTAATATTTGTGGATACATTTATTTCAATTTAAAAATAATAAATTATTAACGAACTTAAATTTTTAAATTTTATTATATGACATAAAACTTTTGCTAATTTAATAGTTTAATATATATATAATTGAAATAAAAATAACCATTTTATCTTTTAATACAAATTATGTAATTAGCATATACAAAAATATATGGTTGAAATATTTTAAATTATTGACGAGAATAATTAAAGTTAAATGAAGAATGAATTTGTTCAAAAAAATAATTAAGATTAAATAACTAAAAATGGCTAACAAATTAAATCGGATAATTATCCAATATTAATTGTAAAATATTAATGTAAGAATAGTGCGAAAAAATGAACAATAAAATTTGCTTTAATTTTTTATTATGACAATTAAAAAACATTCATATATCACTGTTGTGATTACTAATAAAAATAGAGCAAATACAAAATTCTAAATTTTATTTTCTATATTTGTCTAAGTTGATATAAATCAAGTGTTTACTTTTCCCCTTTTTCTTGTTGTATTGTTGGGCTGCCATGAGCCCATTAAACCATTTGGTAAAGTTTTTTTTTTTTTAACCGGTATCCTTATAAACTAATCCCGAAGGAATCTATAGGAATATACTCTCATGATTATACTTTATTTGGTAAAAATTGAACCTAAATCCTCTACTTGACAAACCAGGTAGGTAGAGAGAGGAGCCTATTGGGCTACCACCTTATTCTCACCGTCTCGTAAAGTTAGGCCATATTTAGAAGTTCATTTTCGACCTCTGCCATCGCCCAAAGCCTCAAATTAGTTACGAAATGGGCTTTAATTTTTCTCTCTCTTCTACAAAACATCAACTCGATAACTGGGCCTCTTTACACAAATATATATTGGGCTTTTATTATTATTATTTTTATTTTTTTCTTAGTACATGAGTATCACGAATGAATTTCAACTATGGACAGCACCTTTAAGTTATGTCCACATTCAAATTAATTATGGCTCAAATCGGATAGGTTCCTTGCCAGAGATAAGCTCTAATTCCAAGTTTTTGAACGACTGCATATGTGAGTACAGTTTTGATCCCACGACCTCATTTAAGTTAAAAGAGTACTTTATCAACTCACCTACGCCTTGGGATTTTTTCTCTTTCCCTTCAATGGGGGGTCTTATCAAGTAAAGCATTTTTGCTATCTAACCTGGAATCTATCACCTGATAAATTATTTAAAATTAAACAAAATAAAAAGAATCGCATCAATTAAAGTATGGTCACTTTTTTTATTTATATATATATCATTTTAACATTAACGGTGGGGATTTTGGGAAATATCATAGAAATAACACATGTTATTCATCTATGATCTTAAAGGACCATTGGGGCTGACCAGTAAAAGAAATTCAATTCAATATGGAATGAATACCGAAAACAGAAAGCTGCACTTAACTTACATTACATGCAGTGATATGTCAATTTCCACTTCTCCTATTTTTAACTTCTTTTTTTTTTTTTTTTAATATTTTATTTGTATGATGAACATGATGCCCCGGTGGACTCTGTTTGGCCAATCTGGCATTATATTAATGTGAAACAAAACTAGTCAAAATCATTTATTTGGAAATGTATACAAATCACATAAATATAGATTCATTGAGTTATATTATATTATATTATATTCATATGAAATTTCTGTATTTGGAAAATGATAGATCGAGTAACTAACTGTAATTAATTAATTAATTAATTATTAACAGTATAGGTTACTTGTTTTTTTTTTCTTTTTTTTTCTTTTTCAATATGTAGTAAAGGCCTAAAAAGCAAATACTAGTAGTACTGGCTTCTTCCCAGTTTTAGCAAAAATTGCAAGTACCTACGCCTGTGATTCACCCACTTTTTTCTACAAAAGTAGACCTTTCCGGACAAACTTGGAATCGTTTTAAAGATAGTCGGAGTACCCTTCCTGGAATCTCTTTTTCATCTCTCTTCTTTTCGTTTTTATTTTTTTTTATTTTTTTTTATTTCTCTCTCTCTCTCTCTCCTCTGCAAAGAGGAATTTAAGGGAGAAGACAGACGAGACTATAATATATGATTGAAAATGCTAGTCCGCACGGATTTATTGTTGGGCATCTCACAAAAAAGCCTCATATTAATAGAATTAAGTAGACAGTTATATTTGAATTGAAGGTAATTTCTCTTTAAATTTTCGATGTGGGACTTAAGTTTGCTATTCAACATGATTTGATTTGGAGATGTTTATATGTTAATTAGATACCTATTAACATGGGGGATTGTTATCATAGTGTCGTCGATTATTGGTTTAATCAAAAAGGTAGGGCAAGTCACTATCATTGGGTTGTCAAGTTTAAGATAAATGATGTACTGAGATCAAATTTTGGTTTATAATTTCGGTATTTGAAGTTTAATTTTTTTTTTTTATTTAGAGAAAATTTTATTTTAATTTTTACGTACTATATTGAAAACTTCATATGATATTCGCGAATGCTTGTCCAAAAAAAAAAAACAGCGTGGTAATAACGATGATAAGTCCAAGTGATAGTTTTCCTCCTATGTCTAAACCAAATACGATTCATGCGGCACCAATCATTAATTTTATAACAGAAAAGCCGCTTAGCATAGAAATTGAAACACCGACAGTAGGATTTGGCTAGAAATTGATATTACATGTGCTTGTAAAATATGCCATCGTCCCATCTTCTGTTGATCAACTAGGTGGTGTCTTATATCAGCGATTTAATTTCAATGGGAGAGTATTTGCAGCAAAAGAAATTAGTTAGTATTAGATACTCCTGACTTATACTTAAAAACTAAGTTTTGTCTTTCGACACATGTGTGTGTGTATATATATATATATGTATGTACATATACATATGTGTATGTATATATACTTGGGCCGGCGATGGACTTCAAATAATGGGGTCCTGAACTTCCTCCACCACCTTGCTCCGCCGTGGTCCCCCATCAATACTCTCGACAGGTCTGAGAGCCTTTCCCTTTCTTTCACTTGTATAAATTGACAAAATAAAGAAAGACGTGAGGAAAATAAATGGTTAGAAAACAAAGCCCCAATTAGCATTGGACCTCTTGCAGTAGCTATTTGTGAACTCTTCTTGTTTTATCCGTATTCTTTATTTATTTATTTATTTATTTTAGTGAAATTAATTTCTTACGCTCAAATTCACTTCTTTTTTTTTCTTTTTTTTTTTTTTATAATGTGAGAATAGTTTATAGTTTATAGGTAAATTGGTAAATTTAGTTTCGTAACTTATATAATTTTTGTAATTTTATCTTTATTTAAAAATTTTGGCAAATTTCATCCCTTATGTTAATAATTTTGGTAAATTTCATCTTTTTGTTAATTTAAATGATGATCAACGTAATCAATTCTTACAATTTATTATTATTTTTTTTAAATAAAAGGTAGATATGGAAATCTTCAAAAGATATGGTCCAGTACCAGACATTTAATGCCCTTTGACACCGATACAGGGGAAGTACACTCCTTGTCAGCCACGCGCAATGCATGAGTGTACTTCCCAAACAGGTGACCTCCTCCTATTGGGGTGCGCATATCCATAAGTTACTGTAACATCAACAGGATACGAGTCTGGTATCAAGATTCTTTTTACTTCCTTTCGATATTCTAAATCTCCTGAGAATCCTAACTGACTTTACTATCGGAGGGTCATTACCGGAGCCCTTCTCTAGTCATTGACTTATTTGTAGGTGATTCAGGCGGTGAAGTAGCAAGTTTCATCCTATTCAGTACATAGTGAAATTGTT
>JAXGGT010000162.1:10959264-10971010 GCA_035583425.1 Marsdenia floribunda | reverse complement strand
CAAACTTTTTTTCAAAAATAATGGTGTCCAAATATGCTGGTTTATTGGAAACAAACATTCTTCACTCAATTCAAATATAAATCTTAAACAAATACACCCTTAGTCATTTTAAAATAATATTATACAAAAAAAAAAAAAAAAAAAAACAGTCTTACTAACATATATGTATATATGTACGGTGAAGAAAATGAACAAAATGACTATAGGTATATGTATTTGTATCACTACTATAATTTTCTTTTGTATAATGTTATTATAAAATGACTAAAATGCTCTTGGATAATTTTTTTTTTAATTAACGGTAGAATAACAACAAATTTTAAGGGAAGGACCAATCCCACACAATTTAACATAATTCAGGGACCAATGTCACAAAAAAATTAATTCAGGAATCAATGTTACCAAATAGACATAGTTTGGAGACTATTTATGCCGATTTACCTTACTTTTTTCGTAATTAATCTTTCTTCTTCTTCTTTTTTTAATTGATTATTAAAAAAGAATAAAATATATATTATTTAAGCGATAATAATTCCTTCATATGCGACAATAAACGAAAAAACCTCAAAATTTCAAATTAAGTTCTCCATGGTTCACTAGAAACTCAGTAGATCATATCACATTAGTTCAAATATCACTTTCACTATAATTTATTATTATTAGTTTTTTTTTTTTTTTTTTAAAATTTGAGATATTTTTGTCTATATCGTGTCTCAAACTCATGATTTCTCGAATCATAAGTGAAGCTGCTGCTAATTGAGTTACGCCTTCTTAACGATTATTTAAGTATTTACAGTTATTATAATGATATCTTATCTAAATTAAGTCTAAATTGCATTAAAAAAAATCTAATTATGTTTTCAAATAAGTTATCATATTTACTCTTATATAATGCTCATAGTCCAATCCAACTAGAAGCCTTGGTAGTATTTGCAAACAAGCAAGGGTGTGTTTGGATTACCACTCAATTGAAGTTGAGTGAAGAATTTTTGTTTTCCAATAACGCACCACATTTGGACAATATTTTTTTCCAATTAAAGTTTGTCTCCCACCTATATCTACTAGGTTTGCCACCTCATAGTTATCGGTTCCACTTTAATTAAATAATATTTATTTTACTAATAAAATAATATTACACACTTTTTCTCAAAAAAAAAAACATTATCTTACAAAATATCATTACACCCTATAAAACCTATTTATTTAATCTTCACTTTTCAAACATAAAATTCATTCTAAAAAAAGTTACAGACAACATTCATTTTGAATAAAAGTTTGTCTCAAATAAGTCATTTGATTCAAATATAATGGTAATCAAAACACACCCTCATTAAGTACTTGTACCAACAGATTATTAATATTTATTATTAATGCTCATATGGGTTGATTTTTATTTTACATTTTATAGTCAAACAGTTTAGTAATTTTATAATTAGACACAATAGATGTGGAATTGAAAATATTTTATATATATATATATATATATATATATATTATTTACCGAAATTGGAAAAGGAAGGAAAAAAAAAATGAAAGGAAAAATAACTCTAATGTTAGTTGTAGTTATTGGGCAGCACTATTGATGATGACTCGTGAGTCATGAAATAATTTCCCTAAAGAAAGAAATAAGCTTGATGCAAAAAAATAAGTAATATGGTTTATTTATAGTAAGGAGACAAAAACTTCCCATTCCTACATTTGACAACAAAGAAAGCTTGCATTTATCGTAATGTAAAACGCATCAAATAACCTTAACTAATGGGTTGGCTACATTATACCTTTAGAGAAATATGAATTTGCCCCCTCTCTCTCCATTACAAAAAGTCTTCTGCCAGTCTGGTATTACCCATTCCTTAACAAGTAATTCTATTAATCCCAAATTTTATTGGATTCTTTTATGGTAAAATGGATAATCCAGTTGATCAATGGGAGATTAATTTCATTTTCTCTTACTTTTTTTTTTCCCCCAGAAGTTTCTTCATTATTGAAATCGTGCTTCCGGAAAATAAGAGGCAAAATATCTATTTAGTTCCATGCCAGATCGGGTAAAGTCCACGTAAATTATTTTTCTTTTTTCCCTTTTGGTATTTTCCCTACCTTTTTGTTTCTGGGCAGAGTCTTCCCATTTTTTTCTTTCAGTCAAAAAATTCAGAGTGTCGATCCTCAATTTCTCCAACCGCCCAAACTCAAAAGGAAAAACAAAATTTAATGCAATCCATTATTAAAAAAAATAATAATAATAAAAATTCTTTAATTCTATATTTATAAATATTTTAAGACGAATTTAGTTGTTTTATTATTACTTTGATTATTATTATTATTATTAATATATCAAGACAAATATGCTTTTTTTTTTTTTTGTAAGTGTTTGGATATGCATGTATGTATGTATATATTATAGTGTGAAGAAGGTAAAGAGGGGAGATGAGATGGCAGAGAGTGGACATGCGGGCCTGGACTAGAAACCGAGGGAGAGGTGGAGAAAGAGAGTGAGGCCCACATGTAGGTACTGTTTCCACATGAGGAAAACAACCTCTTCAACCACAGCCTCGTCCCACTTCCATTATTGGAAGGGTTTGTCTTTGGAGACCCACGATTAGACCACAGATTGGACGCATTCGAGTTTGGTTTTTGAAAAATTTGTTGGGAATTTTTATTTGTCTGGTGCGCTACTGACGTGCCCAATTCTAATTCTTCCCTTTTTTTCTTTTTTTTTTTTTTCTTTTAAATTATATTTTTTTTTTTTTAAAAAAAAGGTTTAGTAGTAGTAGTAGTAGTAGTATTTCACTCTCTCCCTAACCCCCCTCTCTCTCTCTCTCTCTCTCTCTCGATTTCAATGGGTTCCACTTTTCTTTTTTCTTCCCAAAGTTGTCTGTTTGGTTCTCTCTGACAACGAACCCCTCCTCCTTCACCTTCTTCATTGGGTAAGTTATTTCTTTTACTAAAAAGAAATTCTTAAAAATTCCAACGATGTGAATGATGTAAACCATGATGATATATGTTTAATCTACGAATCTATCTATCAATCTATCCTCTTGTCCAGTTGGCTTCACGATTTTTCACTACCCTCGCCGTCTTCTCCACGCTCTTCCTTTCCCGTTTCTCCTCCACGCTCTTCCTTTCAAAAAATAAATAAATTATTTTCCCCTCCTCCCACCGGATGAGAGAGTAGTATTTATTTAGGTACGTATGTGCACACACACATATATATATATGTATATGGTGTTATCATATCAATTAGTTTCAATTATCAAAATCATGTTCGAGTATTTGACTTTTCTGTTAGTTCTCCAATGCAAAGGCATCCCATCCCATCCCACTTCACTTCATGGACAGACAGACATATATAGATATATATATATATATATATATTATATAGCAAATAGTGGATCCTTCCAAAGAAATATTTAATTTAATGCATAAAAATATGTTATTTTTGTGGTGTGTATATATACACATCCATGGCTTATACAATATTAAATTAAATAATTGAGATTTAAGTTTTTCTTAATTTTATTATTTAATTAAAGGATATGTTAATTTTGTGGTGTGTGTATATACACATCCATGGGTTATGCAATATTAAAATAATAATTTGAAAGTTAACTTTTCCTTAATATATTAATTAATTAAAGGATACCCAAATAGGGTTGCATTATAAAATTTGTTGGGGTAAATAAGAAAAAAAAAAAAAAAATAAATGCAAGAAGGGTGAAATGAAATAATGAGGGGCGGTCACGTGCAAGGGTGTTTATGTAATTTCGGAGCAAGAGAGAGAAAGCTAAGCTAATACTAGTAGGTTAAGTGACAAGCACGCTCGGAGAGAGAGTGTGTGAGAGTTGGGTGGTGCGAGGAGAGCATGGAATAGGGTAAGAAATACGAGGTACATGTTTAGGAAGCCATTGGTCACTAGAAGAACAAAAGAGGGAAATGATGGCCCGCTTCCCGTACTCTTGGATTGGACTTTTCTGGAAAGTTTTTCCTTTTATTGCTATTATTCCCATTTCCTTTTGAGAAACCAAAGCCTCCTGCCCCTCTGCCGTGGCCCTGACTCACAATAATTCCTAACCCTTGTATTCCCAAAAATACCCTTTTGTCTTTTTCAACTATTGCGTCCCCAAATGGTATAAAAAGAAATTTTTTGAATGAATCTAATAAAGTAGAGAGAGAAACGGTGCTTACTTTTAAAGGCAATTTGTAAGATATATTATTATATATATATTTACAATTTTTCTTAAATTACCCATTTTATGTATACGTGATGTGTACATTCATTTGTGTATTTTGTATCTCTATAGAAATTTCAACAATTTTGCCTCTTACATTTTACATTTTCATAAATTAGGTCTTTGATGATTTTTTTTAATTAAAAATTATGCTCGAAATTAATCTATAAGAAAATATTTAGGTTTTTTTTTTTTTTTTAAACGATATTATAATTTTTTGGAAACAAAAAAAAATAATCATGGATGGGACTTGCATATGAAGAAAAAGTTAAGAATCTTAATAAAATTAAAAGAAAAGAAAATGTTTTGGATGTATTTGGTTTAGAATTTATTTAAACAGATATATATATATATATATATATATATATATATTTTTTTTTTCATTTTAGTTTGAGAAAACTGAGATCACTCTATAAGGACATAAGAATTACATTTATAGAGTGTTATCCCTCTATATAATTAGTCAATTAGTATTTACCTTAGAGTCAACCAAATATTCTATAGCTTTTTCTGAGAGGAAGTTGTCCCATAGGTTCTTTTTTTTTTTTGACAAAATTGCACTGTTTGTGTCAAAACAATTTAAATAAGCAGTTTGTTTTGAGTGAAAAAAGTAATTTTTTTTTTCTGAAATATAAATATATATATATATATATATATCTGAAGAACTTTTAGAGCACTATTCAATATTAAGATTTTATTTATTTATTTTTTTTTAATAATGTAATTAGTTTCCCATATGAAGATGATACTAAAACTTCTTTATATTTACTTATCAAAAAAAAAAACTTCTTTATATTTTATGTTTTTAACTAAATATATGTTAGAGTTTTTGTCTAATATTTTTAATTGGATTCAAAGATATGACATGTTTAGAGTTTTATTCCTATTATAATTGTTAATTATGTCATTAGATAATTATATCTAAAATCCCACAATAATTAGAAGTCAAAAACTATATGATGTCATCTATCTATAAATAGATAGAGAATGTATCTCTCTAGATTTGGTCATAATTTTGTATTGGTAGATCCTAATAGATTGTGTGAGTATAGGTTAGTTAGAGGATGTGGACATGAGAGAGAATATATATAGAGTTTCGTATATTGGTGGACATATCAAAGAGGGAGAAAACCACAAAATTAAAGAGTTTTTGAGAGATTTTTCTATGGGAGAAAAACACAAAGTAGAGAGTTTTGAGAGACTTTTTCTTAAAATTTTGGATATGTCAAAATTGTTAGGTGCACATGAATCGTTATACTTGCTTTTCATTGATAATGAAATTATTCGGAGTTGATCCCGTGATTTTTTTCCTAATAGGCTCTTTTTCTTGTCATTTATATCTCTATTGATTGGTATCATAGTTTTAATGGAACTAAGCAACCCAAGAAATGGTATTAGAGTGCCAAGTTCCGATAGCAGGTGAAGTAGTCTTCGACCAACTAATTGCAGGTGGAGTAAGATGGATAGAGAGCATAGTGGAGCTAAGTCTATATGAACTTTTATCCAGGTTGAACCGGATGGATGATATCAAAGTTATGGTGGAGCTTGATTATCATCATTAGGCATTTGATAGGAAGAAACGTTGCTTATTGTTATTATTGAGAATGAGAATGAAAAAATAGTTTAATGATGATTTAGAAGATTAAGAAATATTTTTTTGGAAAGAGATACGAGTCAATAGGATTTTATTGACATGCATCTTTGAGTTTGGTAAACACAATGAATTATGTACACTATTTTACACCATGATTGACCAGGATATGAACCTCGATAGTAGATCTGAAGCAGGTAGATATCTACAGTGGTAAGATGATGTGGTTATATGTAGAGATATCCTCACAATCTCTATATATGATTTTTTTTTTTTTCTCAAGTGGATCTTGTTTTGTAGATATTTGATTGGTGAACTTTAGGTGGTGTGACTTTGTTCTAAAGTCATGGAGAATTAAATATCTTTTGAGCCAAGAGAATTCCAATAGTTGTGTGTTGTTTGTTTGAGGTGGAGTTATGGAAATCAAACATGGCCGAGAGACTCGAATGAAGCGAAAAAGTATGAAGATAGTCATCCACAAGATGCAAGGTGAAATCCTGTGGCAAGTTGAACTTTGAAGACAGAATGTTGAAGGCGGAATGCAATTCAAGGTGGAGATTATTAGGGCTTTTGTCTCGTATTTTTAATTGAATTCAAAAATATGACATGTTTAGAGTTATATTCCTAATAAAATTGTTAACGATGTCATTAGATAACTATATCTACAGTCAAAAGTTATATGAAGTCATCTATCTATAAATAGATAAAGAGCATATCTCTCTAAATTGGGTTATAACTTTGTATTGGTGGATTCTAATGGATCGTGTGGGTGTAAGTTAATTAGGAGATGTGCACGTAAGAATATAAATGGAGAAAATTTGTGGAGAGTTTTTCTATATTGGTGGACATATCATAGAGGGAGAAAACAATAAAACTAAAGAGTTTTTGGGAGATTTTTCTAGGGGAGAAATTTTTTTTAGAGTTTTCTTAAAATTTTGGATTTATCAAAATTGTTATGTGTACATGAATCGTTATACTTACTTTTCCACGTGTTGTCTTTTTTTTCGCATCATTTATATCAGTTGATTGATATCAAAGTTTTTAACAGAGTTAAGCAACTCAACAATATATGCCTTCATTTTTTTTCCCAACAAATTGGTCATTTAAGAATTTTCAATTGATCAATTTTGTCCATTTTCATTAAGTTGATAAGTTTATTTTAACTTTTTTTTTAAAAAAAAATTTTGAAACACATTTGTCTCTGTTATGTTTCGAACTTATAACCTTTATTAACTGAGTTACGCCTTTTTGACAATTTTTTTTTTTTTTTTTTTTTAAATAAGAAGTTCTAACTTAAAAAAAAAGGGGAGGGGGGGAAGAAAGTATATTTGACGAAGATTTTGAAATATAAAGAACTTTCTGTTGATTAAAAAATAATAATAATAATAATAGAGAGAGCGTGAAGGAAAAGAAAAATTGTGGCATGAGAGTGAATGACTGAAAATGAAATGATAATTTGTGTTACTAATAAAAGGAGTTGAGTAAGAAGTGATCCAGGAAGGCTTGGTGCTGTCTATTTCCATTAGTGGGTAATATGTACAGAGATATACACACACAAGTATATATATATATGTAGAGAGAGAAAGTAGAATGCTTTTCGATTTGGTTAACGTCGGAAAGTTGCGTAAGAAAGAGATGGTTCTTTCTTTACCATTTAAAATCTTTGAACGGCCACCCAATTAACAAAAAGAAAAATACTACTATTACTAATACTGCTATAAGGTCAGGGTAGAGGAGAGAGAGAGAGAAAAAGTTGGGTTAAAAAGAAAATATAGATAAGAGAGAAGCAAAGCAGACATATATATAAATGGAAAGAGAGTTAGAAACTGTCAAACTATTTATGAATGATTGAACAGAGTGGAAAACACAGGGTTTCTAGGTTTAGAATTAGACCTCTATATACTACAACCCTTACAAGTCAATTGAAAATCAAGAAGTAGAGAGAGAAAATAAAAAAAATTAAAGGAAAAAAAAAAAAGTAAGGAGAAGAAAGCTTTCCCTTCCCCCCTCTCTCTCCCTCCCTCCCTGTTTGTTTGTGTTTCTCTTTCTTTCTCTCTCTCTCTCTCTCACACATACACACACACAAATTGGAGAGAGTAGATATTAAAGAGGTAGTGGCTGCTTTCATCCAAGGCTTCTTAAACTGGCCTCGTCTATGCTGTATTGGGCAGCTTAGAGGGATACGCAAGATCTAGTGAACAACAACAAAAGTGGCAGCAGCCATCTTCTCTCTTTCTCTCTCTCTATATCTGTACTTCCTTCTACATAGAAGAACCTTTCCGCAAAGCTCATCCCTTTCCACTACTCTAAGTCGTAGGTTTCATGTTGTTCTTGCCCCTTGATACACAAAAACTCGTATGAAGAGCTGGAGCCAACTTCCAAAGTTTGCTGCTTTTGTTAATTATTAGGAGGAGGTTGTATTTAATTACCGTATATCTATACATATATCTTTAGGTGGTGGTATTGTATTATTCCAAGTTGATCATCTTCATTGCTCAGGAAAGGAAATGTGGGATCTCAACGATTCGCCGGATCAGAGAAGGGATGATGAATCGGAGGGGTATTCTTCCCCGGTTGACGGCGACGATGACAAAGGTAAGAGGGTTGGATCGGTACTGTCAAATTCTAGCTCATCGGCAGTGGTTATCGAGGATGGCTCTGATGTCGACGAAGATGGAGAAAGAGGAAGTGGTCGTAAGAAGAGGGGTTGTACAAGTAAGCTTTTCGGTTTCATGGTCGGTTATAACGATGATAACTACTCGTCGGAGAGCGAGCCTCCTCCGGTGACCCGTCAGTTTTTCCCTTTAGATGAGTCGGACGCGGGTGGCACCACATCCGGCATCAACGAGGGTTGCAGCAGTGCTGCTGGAGTTCCGAATTTTCCGAGGGCTCACTGGGTTGGAGTTAAATTCTGCCAGTCCGAACCTCATCTTAACGGCGGCGCTGTAGCAGCAGGGAAGCCTGCCGACATTTCTCAGCCCCTAAAGAAAAGTCGCCGAGGACCAAGGTCTAGGAGTTCCCAATATCGGGGTGTCACTTTCTACCGGAGAACCGGCCGCTGGGAATCACACATATGGTATGGTATTAACCCAATTTTAATCACCTCTCTCCTTTTCCCTTTTCTATTTATTAATCTTTATTTTTTTGTTCTTTCAAGCTGCTGCTGAACCATCTTTACACATATATACTCTTCACCTTCTAATTTGACGTCTGTTTTTTATTCATGGTTCAGGGATTGCGGAAAGCAAGTTTACCTCGGTATGTTTTGGGTTTCCTGGTTCTGTACCACTACTTACTTATATAGCTCATCTTATCTTATTATCTTCTCTTGTTCCAATCTTATACTGATGATACCGGGGAAATTCGAATTTTCATGTATTTATATATATATTCAGGTGGTTTTGACACTGCACATGCGGCTGCTCGGTGAGCTTCAAAACCCTCTTGAGTTCCACAAAAAAAAAAAAAAAAAAAGGGGATTATATTTTGACCTTTTGAAATAAACTCACACTCAGGACTTAATTTGTTGGCAGTGCATATGATAGGGCGGCAATTAAGTTCCGAGGAGTAGAGGCAGATATCAACTTTAGTTTAGGTGATTATGAAGAGGATTTGAAACAGGTAGGTCACTTTGGGACACAGACATGGGAGAGAGTAGAGAGAGAAAGAGAGAGGCAGACATTTTATGATGTATTATTTTCACTTCACACACACCTTATCTCTTTCTTCTAACCTTCTCTCCTCCTCCTCCTCCTCCTACTACTACTACTGCTACCCCTTTTTTGTGCTTCCCTATCTTGAACAGTTTTTTTAAAAAGAAAAAGAAAAAAAAAAAACCCATCTCTGTCTGTGCTTTCATGTATATGAGTTGGAAACATGGGAAAGCCAAGAAAATATTCTTATTACGACTCTTCTCCCATTATGTGTAACAGATGAGTAATCTTACCAAGGAAGAATTTGTTCATGTACTTCGGAGACAAAGTACTGGTTTTCCTCGAGGAAGCTCCAAGTTTAGAGGCGTGACATTGCACAAATGTGGCAGATGGGAAGCTAGGATGGGCCAATTCTTAGGCAAAAAGTATATACAATTTTTTTTCTCTTTATATATATATATATATATATATATGTATATATGTATGGGTCAATCATGTTTTGCTTGCCCAAAGGTTTTTTTTTTTTTTTTTTTCTCTTTTTTCTGTTGTCTAATTTTATGAACATTTCCGCTTGATGCAGGTATGTCTATTTGGGTCTGTTTGATACCGAAATTGAAGCAGCCAGGTATGTATGCCTTTCTTCTGACCATGAATTCAAATCCGATTCCCTCTTAGATTTTTTCATTGCTGTAAAAGGAAAAAGAATAATAATAATAATAATAAAAGGGGTTAATTAATTCCTGCTGCTTCCTTCCCCTCGCTGTGAGTAGGGCTTACGATAAAGCTGCCATAAAGTGCAACGGGAAGGATGCTGTTACCAACTTTGATCCCAGCATTTATGAAAATGAGCTCAATTCTAGTGGTAATAACTGACATGATAATTTTGTTAAATCTGTGTCTATTTCTGGGAGACATCACTTGTTGTTCCCCCCACACCTTCTTCTCTGAAAAGTAATACTAATTCGTACATTTGTTTAATATTAATTTCCCTGCAGACTCTTCTGGTAATAATGCTCCAGACCACAACCTTGATTTGAGCTTGGGCAATTCAGCATCAAAGCAAAGCAGCAATAGAGACAATTGCAACCCACCACCGCAGTCGGCTGGGTCGGTGCAATTTCAGGTCGACTGGCGGCGACAAGGATTAAGGCCCAAGGTACATCATTAGTTCATATCTTGAATTTACTTGATGTATATATATGTATATATATATAATCTCTGGAGCCTTAATAAACAATATATTATTAATAATGTCCAGCAAGCGAATCTGGTTGATGTTGAGAACTCGAGAAGAGACGGGTGCAACGAGGCGGAAACACTGCAGCTCCTTAGCCAAACCCACCTACATTCGCCGCGCTCATTCAATAAGGCTAGGGAAATGCACAACAAATATGGGCAATTTGCCAAAGCTAGTGAATCATCCCATATACTTGAAATGTTTCCCCCACAGTTGGGTTCACCGAATAATTATCGCGTAATTACCATTCAACTCACTCACTCAATATTTGTTTCTTTGTTTTTTTTTCTATTAATAAATTGTCTAGTCAAAATTATATATATATATATATATATAGCATCTGTGGTATTTTAACATGGCGTGGTGGTAAAACGTGGCAGTTTCAGTTCCCAAGCAGCAGTAGTGGTAGTGCAGGCCTAATTGGACACAATGGAGATCTTTCTCTTTCGACAAACGATCCACAATGGCACTCTAATCCCACCCCTCAATTTTATAGAACAACTGCTGCAGCATCATCAGGATTCCCCCAGCAGATAGGACGACCCCAAAATTGGCAGCTGAAAAGTGGGTTTCATCCCCTAATGAGACCTTCCTGACCCGTTTAATTCTTTCTCTTTTTCTTTCTTTCTTTCTTTGGGGTACCATTTAGCTGCTGCCATCCCTCTCAAGGTTGTAAGCTTTGTAAAGATCATTGCTTTGCTCATCTAGATTTATTCACATGTATAACTCGTCTCTAACGGCCGGTTCTTATAATTTGAAGCCAGAAGGCAGGAAGGCTTTGTTATTTCCTACTTCTGATGAGAAATGTTAATCAACTCCTTTATATATATATATAAAATATGTAGTATACTCTACATTTTGTCTATATAGAATTTTGTTACCTTTAAAATCCCGTTACAAGGGGGCACGAATATGGAATTGCAGCTTCAAACTAGTATAATAATGACTCGTTTCTTTCAATTCCGCGCCCATGTCCTAACCTGCACAGGGTTTTGGTAAGTCCTACACATACATACATACATACATACATACATACATA
>JAXGGT010000162.1:10938038-10953408 GCA_035583425.1 Marsdenia floribunda | reverse complement strand
TTTTCCTGAATATTAAACTCATACTTATATTTTATATATGGAATAGAATATCATAATTTTTTTTTGTCTGATAAATATTATATATATATATATATATATATTTAAATAAAAAAAAAATTTAATCTTAATATTTTTGTCTTGAACACGTAGTAATTTGCCACTGGTAGTTAATTTATGGGGTTGGTTAGACCTTAGAAGAAAAGTGGAACATACATACGAATGTCGAATTTTGGTTGGGTGGCGGGTTCACATTTTATGTGCTGTCTTTGGTTGATTAAGAAGAGAGGTAGAAAAATGTGGAACAAATGACTGTGGAACTCGGGTTGGATGTGATCTTCCATTTTTTTCTCCATTTCATAGACGTACGTTGGATTGGAGCCGGCCGGCGTCCAACAAACGCTGCGTTGCTGATTCGTCGGGAAGGTTTTTTGAAAAGTTGGCAATGGAAAAAAGTTGACGACCTTTACGTCGTCTTCGGTCATTTGGTCTGTGTCCCAATCCCAAACCAACTCTTCTACTTGAAAAAAAGTGGTAAAAGATAGCCACAGGTTTTGAGGAAATAAACAACAAACCATTTTTTCCATTTTTTTTTTTTAATTTTTTATTTTAATTTGTGTGTGTGTGTGTGTGTGTGTGTGAAGTACATTTTTATCTTGAGTTTGATTTTATTATCGTCTGGCTGAAAATCAAAATCAAATAAATTTATCAACTATTAACAACATCACCTGTCTGACGGAGATTAATTTTTGTAAATTAAGAGGTCCTTGAGAAAGAGAGATTGATCACGACTTTTCATTTTGGGTAAGAATGAATGCTGGTTGATTTCTTGTTTTCCCATGATTGCCATCATCCCTAAAATGGTTCACTCTCTTCCAGTGGGAGTAGGAAAAAGGTCAGATGGTAAATACCACATTTAGAAGAAACAATATCCAGAAAGAAATTCGTCCAAAATGCGATACTCGGCCCTCACTATTTATAATAATATATATGTACCCTGGTGGTGGTTCTTAATGCATGGAAAGTATAGTACGGTCTCCTGCTCGGCATACTGTTGTCGAATTTTACAGTGTAATAAATGGGCAAATGCAATTTGGTGGCCAACCCAGATTTAATGGCCCTCTTGCTGTTTGGTTCTACGCATTTTTCCTACCCTTCTCCTTTTGTAATCAAATTCATAAATTTGTTGCTCCCAGTGAACTTTAAATTTGGAAAAATGTGAAAACAATTTCAATTTATTGCCACCATACTACAAATTCACGTTTATAGTAGTACCTTTTTTTTCTTTTTCTTTTTTTTTCCCATTTTTGGGTGAGTGGGTGGGAGGGGGGTATATTTGCATTTGGCTGATCGAATCGTGATGTAGCCTAAGAGTCGCATATTATCAATCAAATCACATCTGCCGACACCAATATTGTTAGTCATGTGATGCACGAAGCCAATATTTGTTGTCAAATGTTGGTTTCATCATTTTATGGCTCCCCCCCCTTCTACACACTCCATCATAGAAAAGATAAAGCGTAACCCTTTTCATTCTTAACCTTGTCCGAACTTTTGTCTTGTACTTGCTCTTCATTGTCTTTATGTCCCAGCGTTTCTTTATCAGTCCTCACTCTACATTAACCATATCAACCCCTTTTCTTTCTTCTTCCTCCTTTTTTTTTTTTTTTTTTCTTTTTCTATTGTAAAACAACCCTTAGGCTCAAAAGAAACTACAGATCTGGGAAGGTAGGGCCACACCACTGTCATAATATTATAGTTTTCCAATATTCGAGGCCTAGCGAGAACTCATATAAGAATCTCTTAATTATATGCCAAATCACAATACAAATCATATAAGTTAACTTTATTTTACGTAGCATATATAAAAAATAAAAAAGTTAACTTTATTTTATTAGCAAATATGGTATTACTTCATGCCGCGGTAGGTAATAAATCACCAATTTGTACAACATTCCTCAATGCTGAGACTGTCTACTAAAAGCTGCCTACTTCTTTCACCATACAGGAAGCCACTCCAAGTAGTATTCTCCAGAAACTTCCTTTAGAAAATATAAGGACAACATCCTTAAAATTTTGGTCTTAGTTTCAAAAATAATTTATAGGGACATCCAAATTTGTACCTCTGAATAGTATGCTTGATGATGGCAAAAAGCCATTCACAACAAAAGCAAAAAGTTGCTAGCATCGGACTCCTTTTCATCACTGTATATGACAAGCCCTCATTCCAATGAAGTTCTGAAACATCAACCTGGACAGGCATGAAAAACTGTTGAGTGCTTTTCTTGGTGAGAGTATGAATTTCTGCTTTGTCATCGGAACGAGAATTCTGCCTTTTCCTTTGAGAAAAGACCAGAGATGTTATACAAACATACATCTCTTTTGCCGGAAAAGTCACGGTAGGTTTGAGTTCGCACTGCTTCCAATGGGGAGTACAGAAGTAGGAATGCTAAGAATGAAAAAATATCAATATGATCGGGTTGATGCGGAACTTCAGAAGACCGAAATGGGATCAATTGGTGCAATTCAGTACTCTCTCGAGTCTGAACAACACGGTGCAGAAAGCACCTCCTGTTGGACATGAGGGTCCATCTTGCTTAATCATTGCAGGGGACTTTTCTTTCAGGGCACCACAAACACATGCACGGGACAAAGTGGCACAGGAAGGACCTGCATGGTATTATAATACATCATAAAGAGGGAAGTCAAAATCAAGATTCATGCAAGGTGGAAAATTTTGCCACTTAAAATATCAGCAAAAGAGTAAAAAACAGAAAGTTCCAAGGGCATAGCAAGTCATGCATACCAATATGCAGGAGCAAACACCTTGAAATGAGTTTCATATACAAAGTGCTCCCAAATCTGGCAGTGTTTCATCAGATCTATTGTGATTCAATGCATTTCCTCCCGGAGCTTTCTTGCCTTGCTTTTTGTCCCTTCTAGCATTGCCGTAATTGACAGTTTCATTTCTAAGGAAAAAAGAACTTATCATTTTTTAAGAAAAATGGAAGGGTATAAGTGAAATAATAAGGTCCGTGTACTTTTTAGAAACTAAGGAAGTTCAGTGGCTATGATTTCCAAACATGACTTGGCTACAGTTTAAACATGAATGCAACTACTTCAGAAGCAAAACCACTTGATTTCTGAAAATAGGCTAAAATATTAACTGCATTGCAAAATAATTCCATAAAAGGCACATCTTAGGTATAAGCAGGAACAACTACTTCCCAGGTTTGGTTGTGCATAACCACGCCAATATTCTCATCCTAAGCTGAATCTCCTAATTCAGGTATGAAATTCTTCATTCAACAAGTCAACAACTACTCAGTTTGCTTAACTCAATGAAAAGTTTCAAGCTTGTCTGGTTTTCATCAAAGATGGCCTAGAGTTGAATATTTGACCTTGAGAATGTTAGAAGTGCAATTGATATCTTGCAGGAAGCAGATTTGGATCTTGAAGGAGAAGGGAATATTAAAGTTTTTAAATCAGGGGGAATTGTATCCTTTTTTGTCTTCCCTGTTTGTATTTAACTGGTGCTTCTGTTCAACAATTTCATGTAGAACAAAATACTCAACCTAGTGCAGCAAAACCTTTATACCAAGTCAGTTATCAAGGATCCTCTTCATTAGGATTTATGTAAGCTTGTGCAGAAGAATGGAGAAACATGATACCATGCTATCCTTGAATTTACTCCATGCAGCTTCTTTTAGCCTCCACTGCCTCCGATATTAAGTGAATATGCCTAAATGTATATCTTACAATTCATACTAACCTGAGAGCCTGTTATGCTTGCTCGTCCTATATGAATGTTTTTAAATGTGATAATTCCTAGACCTATACTACTCACAGGCATCTAAATGGCATTCTTAGACATTTTTATTTCAATTTCTCTTACTTGCAATGTGTGCTTGTTCAGTATAAAACAGAGACAACAAGATTGCCACTCTTATATTCTACGACATTGTATTAGATGATATGCATAATCACCGATCTTAGCAAAATCTCATGTGAAACACAAATCAGTTCATAATTTGGACAATGAAAAGAAAGCCATCTTTTTAAAAGGTTTTGTACGTAATTGAAATTTATGTAATGCATATTTCACCAACATCACAAATTCTTCACAAATAACTGAAATAAATTTTATAGATCTGAGCATTGAAATGATCATTTCAATATGTGAAAAGTCTACAAGGAAGAACTATGAAACAATTTATTTGTACCTAGTAAAACTAACAGAAGGTTTCCCAGAAACTGATCCGCAGCAAGACTTGTACTTCTTTTGGGAACCACAAGGGCATGCCTTGTTTCTAGGAATCTTCAATGACAAAAAAGAGATGAAAAAACAAATATTATAGGAGTTTAAACAAAGAGGAAAGAGAGAAGAGTCCTACTGAGTATTTCAAAAGTAATAGTACAAAAAAAAAAAATTTTAACCTTTTCTTCAAGGAGGAAGTTACTTTTGTTCTGAGTTCTTTCTGAACTATTGCGAGATAAATCCTGTCTACATGTCTTGCTTCCAGTTTTCATCTTTTTCTGCTCAGACTTTTCTTTGTGACCATCACCTGCACACCCTTGAGATTTCAGTAAAATGGAATTTCCTACGACCTACAAATGTCAAAAAAGGATAATCCCTCAGTCCAAAACTGAATGCCCCTTATTTCAAGATTTTAAGGAAAGTCTTTGATCATAGGTAAAATTGTTCCATTAACCTCATAACTAATATAGCTATTCGTGGAATCACATGCATGAGAAATAATTACTCTCCTTAATTAATAAGGCTATTTATAAAACTATAGATACAAAATGTGTATATTTAAAAGCAGACATGTAATGTCGGACACCTCAAAATTAAAATGTAGATATCCAGTATAGGACAATGGAAGCATTCATTTTCATAACTGCCTAGACTAACTTGTGATCTGGATTGATCATTTCAAATCCCAGTGCTAAAGGTGAAACCGGGAAAATATTATACAATTTTTATCAGGCAGAAGAACCACAGTGGACTTCGATTAAGGACACATACAAATAAAGGATCGTTGAAAGAAAGTAGGCATGGTGCAACAATCTTGAGTACTTGGACTTGTAAAGGAACAACAAATCAATTTGGTAGAATGTGAATAAAATACTGACCAGCCATTACCATGAGTACTGTTTCTGAAGTAGGTGTTACACCATCTGCAACTAAATTTTCTTCAGATCTTTGCGCTGCTATAAGATATTCAACTGCAGCATCAACATCACCACCAACTTCTTCTAACACCTGGCACATAATTGGTGTTAAAAGAGACAGGGCTGTTAGAAGTTCAATGAACAAAAAAGAGGGTTGTATAATTGACATACATGCAACATGCTTAAGTAGGTAGGAAGAAAAACTTGTCAGAACCATTACCTGTTTAACTTTTTCAACATCTTCACATCCACTTCCAGCAATGACCATTTTAAGAGATCCTGGTTGACTAATATTCCAATCCTTTCCTCCTTTAGACTTTGCGACAGAACTTTTTGTCCGCTCAAATGTTGCTGAAAGATCAGCATCAGCCTTTCATATGACTAGAGTTTATCAGACTTTAAGAAAAATTTGATGGAAGTAAGAAAAGGGTGTATACACTTCATACAGATCATTGTTTAAACTGGGAAAAAAGAAAGAAAGAAGAAAAAGAAAAGAAAAAATGGAAAAAAAATTAAAATAAAGGGAAAAGCTAAAGACCTTAATTGTGATAGGCATCGCTGATCCAGTGCAAGCATCTTCCTTCAACCGAACACTGTTGTAATGCTCGCCATCATGATAAGAACTGCAAAGCACACAAGCTTAACCACAGAAGGCCATATATCTACATGTTGTAGCTTTCGGAATTCAACAAAAAAGAAAAGAAAAGTGATTTAGCATCATAAACTGATGCCAGAGGCAGAATGGCAAGAAAGGGAGGGCCTTCAATTCTGTAGAGAACCAACAAAAGTCCTAAATTATGTGCCAATTTGGCAAACATTAGGAGTACATGAAAATCATGAAACTACTTACAGATGAATCATCTTGGCTTCACAGTCATCAAAATTCCTTATGTACCAACGAGGAGAGATATGCTGCAATAACAGCAGCCAAAGGCACATGAGCATCCGTTCATAGTACCACTGGAAAATGGCTTCTCAAAAACCTGATTATGCCAGGCACCTCTCCCATGGGAAAGTCAGATTCAAACTGGAAAGCATTCAAACCCCCAGCTCCACCCCAATATTTTCACAGTAATTCACAAGAATGAACACATAAATATCTATTTGGTAAAGGAAACTTACTTGATGAATGCATATGTTACTGTGAGTGACAAGAGATGCAGCTTGCAATTCCATATGTCCTGCCCAAGTTCCATCCTCTTTCATTGATTGACAATATTCATCAAATGGTACTTCATCCTCAATAAACGGCTCAAATATTTCACGATTTTTCTGATAAATGTAACATTACAAAAAGTTTTTTCAAAAGTATCTATAAGGAAGAGAAGCATTGGAGCTTAGTCTTTAAGCAACCAAGAGAAATTTGAAGGAATCAATTAGAGAGCTACCAAAACACAAACTAAACTAATTTGAATAAATAGACATGCTATTCTCTAATGTTAAATGACCATGAATTTCAAAATTTGCAAAAAGCAAACTGCTATTGGATATGGAATGAATTCAGATGGAAAGAACCTCATAAATCAAGTGGAACTTCCTAGTTTCCCAATTTACAAATAACATAAAGCACCCAAAACAAATGAAATTAATACTGGCAGGCCTAGCTATGCTTTTAACCATGGACAACCTAAGATTCTCAAGTGAAAGACCAACCAAGTTTATCATGTCATTACCTTATTTAAAACTTGGGAAGAACACTATCACAGTAATTAAACTCATCTATAAAATAAAGATTAGCATATGCTCTACATCCACCATAAACATTTAAGTCCAATGGCACTAAATAAATCTCTTAATTTTGTGTTTATCAATGTCTGCAAAAATACTAGAATAATTATACCAGAAGAAAGAAGTGACAAGTAATATTCATTAAATACACAATACAAAAGATTATTTACTTATTTATTTATTTGTATACCATTATATATTGGACCACCAAGTTCCTATACTTCTCATGTTCTTCCTCATTGCCTTCCAACTGATCAGCTAGTGCTCTGTGGCATACAAAAATAAAAATAGTTAAATTAACAGGAAGCGTCAATTTTTTTACTGCTGTTAGTCTAACTCCCGTTCGTATTGCTTTTAATCCAGATAAATACACACCATAGGCCAATCACAAACCTGAAGAAACAATTACCATCTGCAGTCACTTCAATTACTTTTAACCCTAATGTATCAAGCTGGGCTCGAAATTCCGATATATCAGCCTTCTTTCCATTCTTTTTCATCTGTTCCCTCAAAACAATTTCCCAAAATTGTTCGGCATTAGGGTTACCAATCTAATATAATGGTACGATAAAAAGAAACAATGAACAAGAAAAAACCTGAGCATATTGGATCACGTAATGCCTGAATTGATTACCAGTGATGAATTAAAGGAATTGATAATAAACGAAAAGCTGAAATACTTACGCGGGAAGATTTTACAGTTGTTTTAGATTTTTGTTGCTTTGTTTTTACCATCGGAAAGAAATCCGACGGATAGATAATCCAATTTTTCACAAATATTACGGTCGAATTAGACGTAGGTGAACCGCCCTGGGGGATAGGAGAAGAACGGCCACCACCACCTCCCAGCCGACAGGGTTGTTGCCGCGTGATGGCGAGGAGAAGCGGGTATTAACACTCAAGCGAGTCTCCGTTTCCAGACATGAAATCGAATAACTCGTCGAAGTAAGGAAGCGACTTTTGGGGGTTCTTTGTTTTGTTTTTCGGAACACTCCCTGGTGTCTAAAAATATTGGCAATATTAGACTCAATTCATGAATTTTAAATTTTATAAAAATATAAGTTGAAAAATTAAGAGTGTGTTTAGATTTTCACTGAATTGAAATTGAGTGACGAAATTGAGTTTTTCAATAATCTTACATATTTGAACATCATTTTTTTTTTTTAATTCAAGTTTGTTCCCCAATTATGTCTACTTAGATTTGTCACCCCATAGTTGTAGACTCCACTTTAATTAAATAATATTTATATTACTAATAAAAAATATTACTCATTTTTTCCCAAAAATATTCTCTTACACAAATAAACATTACACCTTCTAAAACCTATATATTTAACCCCACTTTTTCCAACATAAAATTCATTTTCAAAAAAATTATAGACAACATTTATTTTGAATAAAAGTTTATCTCAAATAATTCATTTTTTACAAATATAATAATAATCCAAACACGCCCTATTTATCTATTCATTATTTTATTCTTTTCTTAATTTTAATACAAAGATTTATATGAAGAAAAAAAATAAAATTTAAAAATGTTTTAATATTTTTAATTGAACTACACATTAATTTTTACACTATTTTAAACAAGGTTAACGTATTTATTTAATAATAAATATTAATGATTGAATAAATTTTACATTAATGATAAATTTAATATATATATATATATATATATATATATTGGTGCAAAAGATAAGTACATTAATTAAAATGGGTTGAAGTCATCAATACATGATAAAGTGCTTGAAGAGAAAACTGGAATAGGCCTAGTACATAAGTCTGGACTATTGTCCTTTTGGAAAGCAGATAAACAGAAGGGGGGGAGGGATGTAAATTCCTCCAGTAGCTCGAGGATGCTCCATGTTTGGCAAGTAGATCAGCCATTAAGTTTGTCTCCCGATAAACATGGTGAATGGACTGCTGCTAAAGATGTGCCATCGTGCATCTGCAATCCAAGATAATGTTGATGAGTGGGTGAGTAGTAGTAGCGTTTTGAAGGAGAGTGATGAGCACCTGTGAATCTGTTTCGATTATCAGGTTTGTAAGGTTGTCACGGTGTGCTATGGTTAGCCCGCGTCCAGGAGCTTCAATCTCAGTATGATGGGGACTGGTACTTAAAATGTTATTTGAGTAACAAATTATCCAGCTGCCGTGATGGTCTCGGAAGACGCCGTCGATGCTCGCAAGTGAGGATTGGTGATTGTATGAGCCGTCAATGTTTAATTTAAAGAAGGGTTGTTTAGGGGTTTCCATTTGAGGTACACAATTTTTGTGGGAAAGGAGGGTTGAGTTTAGTGTTGTCTGAGTATTCAAGGGCAAATTTGAGGATTGAATGTATTTCAATAGGGTGAAAAGTTTCTTTTTGAATAGTGACTTTGTTACGGTTTTTCCAAAGTAACCAAACGGTAGTGGAGAAGATAGTGTTCCAAGGTATGTTGATGAAGCATGTGTTGATGGTGGAGTAGTTTTCTCGTAGCCAGGATTCGAATGGTTTGGACGAGTTTAGGATGGAGAGAATTGGTTGAGGAAGAAATGCTCGAAGTTGATTCTAGGATTTACTAGCAGCTGGGCATGTTCTGGGGACATGTTCAATTGTTTCACATAGGTGGATACAAAGGCAGCAGTGGGCAGAGTTAAGGATGCGAAGGTTGTGAAGGTAAGTTGAAGTTTTAACTTTATTGTGGTTGCATGGCTACAGAAAGTTATGAATTAGAGTTTTCCAGATCCATGTATAATGTGAAGGTTGGGGAGAATTGTATGCGGCGGGATGTTTGAGGCTCTGTATAAGAGTGTAGGTCGACTTGATAGAGCATTGTCCAGAATTTTCAAACTGCCATATTGGTATTTTTGGGGCTAAGTTATAAAGGGATAGAGGGATGGCAATGATAGATTTAAGGATATGGGCTGGTAGAACAAAAGAAATTTTGCTGAGATTCCACTGGTGGTTGGAGAAGATATCTTTGATTGTTAAGTAGTTCTCTAGTGGGGTTAGTGGGTCGTGGATGAGACTTCTTAATGTGCCGGTTGTGGCCCAATTGTCATGCCAAACTGAAAGTGGACTGTTTTGGTCGATATTCCATTTAAAACCTTAGCAACAAATTTTCCAACCAGTCCAAATAGCTTGCCAAATGAAGCTAGGTTTGGATTTTGGTGTGAGGAAAGAGTGTGGATGGTGAGGTTGGACATGATATTTGGATGTTAGGATTTGACACCAGGGGGTTTGGTTGCTATCGGTAAAGAAGCGCCAAGCAAGATTTGTCAAGAAGGCTTTGTTTTGGATCTTGATGTCTTTTAATTGAACTCCTCCGAAGTCTTTAGATGCAATGAGCAAAGGCCATCCTATAGAGTGGATTTTGTGTTTTTCTTGGGTGGAGTTCCAAATAAAATTACAAATAATTCTATTAATTTGTTTGGAGGTAGAAGGCGGGAGAAAAATGCATTGCATGAGACGAGATGGAATGGCAGAAAGGACTAATTTGGCAAGGGTAATTCTACCTATGAGGCTAAGTTGGTTGGCTTTCCAAACATTAGGTTTGTTATGGAGTTTGGTAATGTGTTCATGAAAGTTAGAGTGTTTGGGCTTCGAGTGTAAGATGGGAAATCCAAGGTACTTTCCTAAATTTTTGGTAGTGTCGAAGCCAAGGATGTTGGAGATATTTGTGGCGAGGTCATGGTGGACATGGTTGAGAAGAAAATTTTGGATTTAATGGGATTGCAAGTCAAGCCACTCAGAGCAGCAAAAGATTTGAGAGTATGATGAATAGCGAGGGCGTCTTTAGTGGATGCTTTAGCAAAGAGGAATATATTATCAGCAAAGAATACGTGGGATATGGGAGGGCCATTTTTGCTAATATGAATAGGAGTCCAAGAGTGGTAGTCAACTGCTTGATTAATGAGTTGGGAAAGGTATTCCATGCAAATTATGAAAAGGTAAGGTGAAATTGGGTCACCTTTTCTTACTCCTTTTGAAGGTTTGAAATATAGGGTTGGCTGCCCATTTAAGAGGATGGAAAGAGTTGAGGTGTGTAGGCATGAGTTTATGAGAGTGATGATTTTTTTGGGGTAGATTGATTGCATGGAGCATTTGGATGATGAAGTCCCATTGGATAGAGTCAAAAGCCTTATGGAGATCAACTTTTATAGCCATGTAAGGATTGGAATGATTATTGGTTTGGAAGTGATAGAGAGTTTCTTGAACAATAATGTAATTATTTGAGGCTCTATGGTGAGGGAGGAAATTGCTTTGGAGGGGGTTTATGATACATTCAAGTTTTGGTCGCTGTCTATTGACAAGGATTTTTGTGCAGATTTTATAGATTGTTACAAAGGCTAATAGGCCGAAATTGCTCAATGGATTCAGGATTTGTGCTTTTTGGTATAAGGCAGAGGAAATTTGTGTTAAGATGTTAGGGCATGAGGCCAGAATGAAAAGAAGATTGAATAGTTTGGCAAAGAAAGCGTTTGGTATGGTCCCAAAACTTTTGAAAGAATAAAGGAGGAAACTCATCAGGCCCTGGAACCTTAATGGGCTTAAAACTGAAAACTGCATTGCATACTTCAAGTTCTGTTATGGGCTGGGTGAGGGAGGTGTGGTCAGAGTTGGGTAGCGAATTTGGGTGTGGTGGAATGGGTCGTTAGGCCAAGGAGTCAGATTGGGCCTTACTAAAACATTGCTGGAAATAATTTAGGATATGGTCTTGGATATGTTTGGGTCATAGAGCCAATTGCTTGATTGAGTTCTTAAAGCAAGGATTTTATTCAATTTGCGTCGTTTTAGGGTTGTAGTGTGGAAGAAGTGGGTATTGGCATCACCAAATTTGAGCTACTGATGTTGAGATTTTTTAGCCCAAAAATTTTTTTCTTTGTGGAGGACATAATCTAGTTGGGAGGATAATGAGGACTCCAGGCTTTGAAGAAAAGGGTGGTAGTAATTGGGGGAGGTTTGGATACCTTTGAGGTGGGCTTGGAGGTGCCGTTTTTAGTGGAATATGTTCTCGAAGGTGTCTTTGTTCCATTTATTCACATATTCCTTAAATATGTGAATAGCTTGGTGGGTTGAATTAATTGGAGGGTTCCATGCGTTTTGAATGAGGGTGTGAATATGAGGGTGGCTAAGCCACATAGATTCAAAGCGGAAGAGTTTACGATGAGTGGGCTGAGTATGGGTTGTCAAGATGAGCGGGCAATGGTCTGAGTGGACTCGGGTGAGGTGAGTGACCAAATTTTTTGGAAAAATATGGATCCAAGAGGCAGTAGCAAAGAAACGGTCTAGCTATTGCAAGATTAAATTGGAACCCTTCCGTTTGTTAGTCCAGGTGTACTTAGGACCACTGAAACCTAGGTCAAATAACTGACAGCTATTTATACAGTTAGTGAAGTTGGTGATTCTTTTAGATTGAGGTTTGTTGCCTCCAAATTTTTAACTATGATGGAGGACATCATTGAAGTCCCCAAGGACTAGCCAAGGGTCCAGGTATATGTTACTGAAAGTAATAAGTTCGTTATGTAGAGCAATTTTGTAAGCATCATAGGGTTTGACATATATTATAATTAATATAAAAGGGATAGGAAAGATACTAACCTTGATAACATGTAAAAGAAAAAGAAAAAAATAATGAAGAGACCACGTACTAAATAAATAAAGCAAAAAGAAGCCTATTTGTCAAATAAAATATATATATATATATATATAAATAAATGGCAAAAGGAAGCCTAACATCCATTATATACCTTCATTAAACGATATGGATGACACTCGAGGTGTGATAGGAATCACAAATTCCGAACCTGTCCATCCCATCAAGTCCCCATTCAAAAGTTTCAGGCCCATTTTAATTCATAAAAAAACTATACAAATTAATCAAATATAATTTTAGAAAATTACATAATCATCATAATATATATAGTCAAACGTAATTAAAAAATAATAATAATAAATAATTATGTATGGTCATTTTAATCGACCAAATATTTATTTATGTTTGCTTACTTTTTATTTTATTTTTCTTGCATAATGGAGAACATATAATAAATTATTACCCAATACATTTTAAATTAAAACTTTTTAAATTATCATAAAGTTTATACATTAAAGCATTGTGCATTTTAATTAAAATACGCCACAATTTTTTTTTTTTTTTTTTTTTTTTCAAGTGTAAAGTAAAGATGGTATAAATTCTTAAATACAAAGAATTTCAATTTATTACAATCGAGAATTAAATAGATTTTTTTTTTTTTTTAATGAGTTACATTTTAATCATTGTAAAAATGTGATAATTTTAATTAGGGTGATTATCTTTTCTTAAGTATATTTTTATCAGATTTGACAAGTAAAAAAGTCATGAATTTGATACACATTTGAGATAATTTACTACTTATATTTTGGTTATATATTATAATTTTACATATATTTTTTGTGCATTATTAATCTATTAAAATATATAAAATTTAAAAAAGAAAATAATAAACTACCAAAAAAAAAGAAAAGAAAATAATGATAATAATTTTTGTGTCTCAAATAAAGGTTGGTACGCTTTGCTTCTTCAAGAAACGGCTTTTTCTTATCATCCTTTTGCTTTTTTTCATGGTACCATTTTTACTTGCTTTTTATTTAATTATTTAGCTGTGTTTGCGCTTTATCTGTCCCCATCTCGGCTGTTTGCTGGATTGTCCATTTAGATGGAAAAGAGAGGTGAGACAACACAACACAGTACAGGGAAAAGGAAAAGGAAAAGGAGGCCATGACAATAAACTCACTCTCATTTATTCCTAAAATAAACCATAACTACAAAGGCAAATTGGTATAAATAGTCCCTAAACTATGGTCATTTGGTGATATTGGTCCCTAAATTAATTTTTTTTTTGTGAAATTGGTTTTTGAATTATGTTAAATTGTGTGAGATTGATCATTCTGTTAAAAATTTTTGTTATCTAACTTTTAATTAAAAAAAAAAAATTGTCCAAAGAAATTTTAATCATTTCATAATAATATTATACAAAAAAAAACAACATTTATGTATATATTTACGATGAAGAGAATGAGAAAAATAACTAAATGTATATGTATTTGTATTAATAATATATTTATCTTTTGCATAATGTTATTGTAAAATGACTAAAATGCCCTCAGACAATTTTTTTTTTTAACAACGGTAGAATAACATAAATTTTTAACGGAATGATCAATCTCGCACAATTTAACATAATTTAGGGACCAATGTCACCAACAAATTAATTCATGGACTAATGTCACCAAATGACCATAGTTTGGACACTATTTATGCCAATTTGTCTAACTACAAATAAAATTAAAATTTCAATAATTCTTGTAAAATTAATCAAATGCATAAGAAAAAATACAAAGAAAATTAAAATGTTAATAAATTATGTATAATTAATAGACTACGATAAATTTAAAAAGTCAATAAAGTATAGTTCAGTTAGTAACAACATCACTTATAATTCAATAAGTTTTGAGTTTGAGGCACGATATAGGTCAAAAAACTTAAAAAAAAAAAGAAAGAATAATTTTAGAAGGATTATGGTTAAATCATTTAAAATAATAATAAAATAAAAATAAGTGAAATGCATATACGTAGAATCTTCTTTTTTCTTTAATTGAACAGATGGGTTGTGTCTGATCTACCATGGTCCGTCAGCTGGATCCAGCAAAGTTGACTCATCTATCCCCGTACGGACGCTGTAGGCTGTGTGGCCATTTGCAGGTTGCAGCAGTAAATGATAATGGCGGTTGGTGAAGGAGTCAAAAAAGACATTAATTAACAGAAACGTCCACCAGTGATAGGTTGGTATCTTTCCTTAAAACAGGTAAATTGGTTTTAGTTTGAAATCTTTTGTTCTCATCAAACTTAGAAACCCAAAATCTTGTTTAACCAACTGGTTTGGCCAAACGTGATAGGTACTATATATTGATTTTCTGTTGTGCTTATTCATTCAAGTCTAACAGTTGCTACTGTGTCATGTCAAGCACTCCAAACCTTCCCTCTCTTCCCTTTTCAGAAAGCTGCTGATCTATTGGATTACATAAATATACATACTATAAGTATAATAAACATAATTAATTTAAAATCAATTTGAATTACATAAATAATATATATATATATATATATATATATATATTTTAATGATAATTAAAAATATTTCTTTCTACTGATTCGTCAAAAAACATATCAAACTTTAATCGAGATAACATTGTGAGAAAAGAGAAGAATATTCTGTCAAGTGAATCTTGCATAAAACTTAAGACTATCTCTAGTATAAATATTTTGATGATAAAGTTAGTAAATAGGAAATAGTTTTTATGGTTTCTCACAAATAGGAAAAGGAATCTTTCCCAGTATGCAAGAAGAATGAGCTCGGATATACTTCAAGTATGTTGTGTAAGAATACGTCAAAATGTAAATGTTTTGTATGTGCGAATGATAGTTTTACCGTTATTTATATATAT
>JAXGGT010000162.1:10920154-10931979 GCA_035583425.1 Marsdenia floribunda | reverse complement strand
ATGATGTTTCTTTCAATGATGTTCTCTATATTGCACAAATTTGGCAATGTCATGGAGCCCTGCTTCATCATAACATTTGGCAATTCGGTCCACATAATCATCCCAGGTGCCTTCAACAGAAGCTAAATCCAGCAAGAAAGCAGCCTCATCTAGAGCAACCTAAAAATATCAGTAGGTCAGGAAGAGATGGAAAGCAAAGTCCCACACAAACATATAAAGGATACTTACTGATGAAAAAGAAGAAACAGCATTTACCTGGGCAGCTTCCTTCCCCTTCTTTATATCTTCTTGTCGTCCCTCTGCTGTCACCTTCTCTTTGATGTATTCAATTTGTTCATCTTCCCATTCAGCTATATCAGCAACTTCCTAAATAAGAAGCACGTGAAAACATGTTGCATCCATTAGTGTACACGGGAAAAATGTATGGCAGCATATCAGTGGTAGACAGGAAATCAAGAATTTTTTTTTTCAAAAACTCTTATTCCGATCACAGCATCATCTGGACAGGGAAAATAATAATAACAGATCACTAACATGGTATTTGCAACCTAAAGTCCACCATGGCGATTTTAAGGCACCCCTTGCAGCGTCTTTAGCTTCCAGATTTCGTCCAACCCTATGAAATGCACGAAAGTAAATTATTGACAAATTTGATACAGCATGTCTCAACCAATAGAAGATTTTTACAGACTTAAGTAGAACTTCAGCATTAAAGACAAATGGCCGTCCAAATCCTGGAAAATGCTCCTTTCTCGTATAGAATTCCCCAGTCACCAAAGCTGAAACCTTTCACCATGAAGTATATATCACCATAAAAGTTGTGAGAACCCAATTGGCTGTAAACAGAACTCAGAATTTTCTTACATGGTCGCCCTTCTCAAAATGATGCTTGATTTTGCGCTCTAAGATGTCTGGAAATAAGCCAACCTGAACAAGCTATCCAGTTATTGCGCTTTGTCGAGCTAAGACAAATTTTAATGCACGATAGATATCCTTATGCTACCTTCTTCAAAAGATAGCTATCTATGCTTGAAATCTGAGATGCAGAAAAGTCACCCTTCTTGTAGAGTTTCGCTCCAGCATCTGCTGAGGCATGAAATAACTCATCGTTACTTTCCTGGGGGCTTTTATTATCTTCTTCTACCAAAATTCTATGAATGTATTGATTCACCTACATTGAAATCATTTGGCAAGAGAAATAAAGATGGACACACAAATATAAAAAGTGTAAAAGAGAAGCTCCATAACAGTATCAAAGCAAGGATCAACTTAAAAAACATGTCCATGTTGAGCTTACGTTCTTAGCTAAAAGCCATACTCCATGCCTGCATACCTCAACCACTGGCATCTCCATCCTGCAAGTATTAGAAAGACAAATCAACAGAGAGAGGGGAAAAAAAAAAAAAAAAAAAACCTGAGGAGATTCTCGGCATTGTTTCCCCAATTATTACCCAGCAGGGGCAGTTGGCCAACGCAGCAACGCAGTTAAAGAACCTACAAGCAAGAAAAACTATTTGTTGAGCAAAATCACAAGCCTGAACTTGAACATTTTATCACTCGTATGCAACGTGTATTTGCACCTGAGGTATTCTTGGTTAAAGGAATAGCAATAGGAAGAAGCCCTTGTTTGGTTCCAGGAGAGACAATTGATTCACCTGCCACAAACGAACGGCTAAAAGGGTGGATTTCTTAAGCATCATAACAAAAGTTCCACTATCTAGTTGCCAATATCAGATTGCTTCCAAAATACAAACAGTGCACATGAATTGAAAATCATGTGGTATTTCTTCGCAAAATTGCTTACTTTTTAAGGAAAATGTCAGCCCGGAGATTGCAAACTCAATGACATCAATTTGTCAATTAAATCACAATCACTTCAAGTAAATAAGAAGTGGAAAATCAAGATTGGAATACGGAACTTTTACCTTTCACCTGCAACATTTTCAGTAATTGATTCAAGTTTTCTGGAGGTTCAGTTGCTGCTACTTCTCTAATGAACGAAACATGGTCTGCGTATCAAGAATCCGATATTTCATGACACTATTTTTAAGTAATTACTCCTGTGTCTAGACATATAGAGAAAGATGAACACTGGCTGTACCGGGAGAAGAAGAGGAGTAGCATCTTACTGTTAGTCTGCCACGACCAAAAAGCGCAGTGGGAAAAACGGCAGCGCGTGGACGACCGAACAAGGGTCCGCAGCTGGCCTTCATGTCCTCCGCTGGCCGCTGCCTTTTTTCTTTTTTGGATATCTTTGTATTGTAAATGCAATTCGGGTCGCCGTTGGATAAGGCTTACCTGGGGCCGAGCTCCAAGCCTCTCTTTTGGGTCAACAGAAAAACGAAAATAATAAATGGCCCACGTGATTTATCACCTTTTACAAGACCACAATTAGCCGCGTCATTCCAATCCAAACGTTTCTTTTTTATTATTAATTTTATCCTCTTTTTTTTTTGGCTAGTTATTAATTTTATTCCTCTATCTTTTTCATTCTTTTGAACACCCCACCAAAATTCCTCTTATTTTCTTTTGCTCTTATTAATGATATTTAATCCAATAAAAAAATATTTTTTAAAAATATTTTAAAGATTTTTATATCTAATATATTTCTTTCTTATAATCTTTAAATTATAAATAAAGTTACTACTCACTCAACTACGCTTTCTTAACAATATTTTATAATTTATTATTCATACTTAGTTTATTAAAAAGTAATAATACAAAGACAATATATATTATTTAAACTTTTGTTTTAGAATTTAAAATTTTTTATATTAATAGGTAAAGACATTATAAATTAAATTTATTTTTACTTATACGAAGATATTTTTTATTTATAGAAAATAATAAAAGAGTAAAATAAGTGTAAAGGGAAAAAAAAAAAAAATTCAAAACGAGGCAAAAATCGAAAAGAGAAGAAAAACAAAAGCAAGAATCTACAAAGCACAAGTTGTTGTTGGAACTTGGTCAACAGCCCAAACAATTGACACGTCGGTAATAATTCAAAATATTAGGCGAGTCTTCAAGTTTTCCCACCAAATCCGAGAAAAATAAAAAAGAAAAAACAACAATTTTTTTTTTTTTTTGGTAAATAAAGAAAAAAACAACAACAATAGAAGTTGAAGCATTTTGTATAATTTATTATATTATCATACTTACCGCATCACTCATTCAGAATATACATTTTTTTTTTTTAGATCTTCATTGGCCCTCTAGAGGCCCCGGAACACAACCACCGTCGTCACATCGGTCTCTCAATTTTCAATTTAGCCTAGGGTTTTAAGTCCCTTCCCCGCCAAATCTATATCATATATATATATATATATTTATATCCAGTTTTGCCATGAACTTTGCAAGTGCATGACTCGGATCTATTCCGGAGCTCCATTGCCGGATCGTGCTCACCGCTGCCGAACAGTCACCGGCAATGTCGGCGTCCAACGTCTCAACTGCCTCTCCGGCTGCAGCTTCTCGATCCGCCGCTCCCAGTGTGCCAACTCCTGTAATGTCCTTGTTTCTCTGGAACCATCTCTCTATTCGAACTGCATTTAAGCGCTCATTGCCGCCTTTCGTATTCGTGTTTATGCTGTTTCTATATGTACGGATGATAAACGTTCTATCTGGATAGGTAGGTGCGTGTTTGAAATATGTATTTTGCCTAATTTTGATCATACATTCTGTTAGACTGCCTTTCTACACTGTCTCCAAGGAGCTCATTCCGGATATGAACCCGTGAAACTTTGTCTTTTGTCTTTGAATTTATGGAGTAGCTTGAACTGTGCTTAGTTAATATGGATTCTGGAGGAACGGGCTATTCTGTAGTTGAGCATTGGCAACTTTATTTATTTTTCTATGTTTTTCTTTGAACTTCATATTCAGTAATGCTCTACTGTTCTCATCTGCAACTCAAATTCTGTTATCTTCTTGGACTTCCTAGGTTTGGTTTAGTTTAGTTAGGCCTGATATGGATTAACTGCCAATTTTGGAGTTTTTTAGTTAGTTGCAATAAATGCATCACCAGCCATGCAAAATGGGATGTCGCTTTTCACGTTTGCTTGTTAGTAGGTGAATGTGCATTTGCTGTTAAAATCCTTCAAAAAGGATTTTACATTTTTCTTTCTGCTTGTTAACACTTGTTAAAGCGCTAAAATGGTGGAGGAGAGATGATTATTTAATCAATGAAACTTCTGTTGAAAAAATCAGATATGATAGATGATAATTGTTATTGCCCATAAGTTGAGACTTTATTTTCACCACGTGGGTGAAAAGGAATATGAAGAAGTATTTGGTCACAAGATAAAGAAAGTTTATCCTTTCCAACTCTGTTTTTGCTAGTATTTTCTTTATGTTTAGATGTTTGATTAAGATTCTGTTATTTTCTCAAGAAACTTGAGCCTTTTATATATGTTTCTAACTTGTGCTTTTCTATTTATTATTGAAAGCTTTATCAAATTTCATTTGTTTTGCGAAGGCTACATAGAAAAGGAATTAAAATTTAAAGAAAATCTATCCTCACATCCTACATTAATAAGCTCTTTTGGTCATAAAGAACACCTATAGAAGCTTCACCATAAAAGTTTAACAAGTCAGGTCTTTAATCTTTATGTGTTTTACCCATAGTTAACATCTTAAACTTTCAAGTTGATGTAGTATGCTGTCAACGTAGGATGTGGACCATTGCACATTAGATTATGACGAGTGAGAATCATTTTTAGCATGCCAAATTTTTCTACTATGACATTATACATATTACTCTTTTTAATTGTAATGTTCTTTACAATATACATGCTAATTTGATCACCTTCGCCAAGAAAAGAATTATAGACTTCTTAAAAGTGTTTCAAAGAGAAAGGAAAATGATAATTTGGTGTCAATCAACGGAAGTGACGTGGTGTGATCTCTTGTATGTATATGATTTTCCTTTTTACAATGTTTGACCAACCTTGAACTCTTCGTACGAATGTAACAATTTCATTTGCATGTGTTAAAAGATGAAATGTTGACTGAGTTTTAAAGTAGTTTATTGGGGCATGGGTATCTTTCTCAATTCATTGTAATCCAAAGTTTTTGCCGACTCAGAAATATACCTTATTAGTCCTCCCTCTTTAGTATTTACTTAATTTTTCCCATCCAATTGAGAACAAACTTTCCAAAGAAAATGTAAAAGTAAAGGGTGACAAGTGTACATTATTGTTGCTCCGATGCTGTCTATTTAAGTACTCCCTCTTTCCCAAGCGCCTCCACTATTCCGCAGATATCAACATGAACCTAGGGTTGCTATTCTGTGTTGCAGAGTAAGTTTATTTTTTTGTTTGTTTGAGGAAAAAAAGTTTTCTCCCTCTTGGTTAAACATCATTTCAGATTCACTCTTTTATGTTTATTGATGGCATTGGCCTTTGTATGAGACAGATCTCCATCAGTTGTTCCGTTTTGAAATCTTTCTCGGTGTTGTCGACGAATTCCATTGTCACCCTATGCCGAAGCTCAAAGTCTACCGATCTAAACCTGCTCTGCGCTCTAAGAATCTCTATGAACTTCTTCAGAGATCTGAGTCTCCTGATGATGCTCTTGCAGTAACAGCCATTTTTTTTTTTTTTTTTTTTTTATATTGGTTGTCCTATATAGTTAGATTTTGTGAAGGTTTATCCTTTTTATTTCTTGTAATCAAGACTATTCAAAAATTCTGCCCAACCAATATAATCTGTGATGATTGAATCGGTTGGTTTGTATTTTTTTTCTTGGTTTTGGTTGCAAAAGAAATTAAAGTTTGTCTTCAATTTTGATTCCAGTGTTAAAACTTGCAGTTTAGCTCTTTGCAGAAAATGTTTACCCAAAATAAGGGCATATGGTGTAAAGTTTTGGGGCATTTCTTTGATTTTTCCAAAAAATTACCCCAGAAGTTTTATGATTATGGGTTGTCTTGTTTGGATTTTCAAGTCCAAAAAGAAGATGCCATTTGTGTGTGTGTTTTTTTTTTTTTTTTTTAATTTTGAGGGGGTTTGGGGTGGTGTTTATCCTTCTCTGAGTTTTGTGAACTTCTGATTTTGGCTATGCAAAATCCCTGCATGAAAGTTATGCCCTGCATATTTATTTAGATGGTGCATTTGCATTCTAGTTTCTATGCAAATGTACTCATTAGGGGAGTGTAGGATAGAAGAAAGTGGGAAGGATGCATTCTAACTTTGTTTTATGCTAATTGTGTCGATAAGAGTCTCTCTGCAGTGTACTATGACTCCTGCTGTTCCAATGAAAATTTAGTTCTTTATTCATGTGTGTGCATGCTGACTCAAAATTGTGCAGATTCTCTGGTTTTGTCATGTGCATCTCTAAAAAAGATGCTAAAACATGAGCGACATATTATTATTTTTATTTTTTAGTTTTTATGATCGAAGTGCAGATTGTAGCATAAAGTTGTACTTCTCCTCTCTCTCTCTCTCTCTGCCCCAAGCTTGTTAATCTGTATCCTTTAATAGATTGTGGTAGTGGGTGAAAAGAATGCTGCACTTGAGGAAATACAGGCACGCATTGATTTTCTGAAGAAAGAAGTAGCCTCTGAACGCACAGTTCACATAAAGGTGTGCCTTCCTTCTATCAAAGATTGATCCTAAATGTTGGTTGTGCCATCTAGAAGGGATTGAAAACTTCTATTTTCTTATTCTTTACAGAAAAGGATGGAAGAGAATGCCCAAAGGGTTATGGATGTCACAAACAACTTCTATAAGTTGTCAGCAGAAAGAAAAAATCTGAAGATTATTGGGCATGTTCAGACTGTAAATCTGTTGGCAAAGAGACAGAAGGATGCAATTGATCTGCAAAATGGCATTGGTGCTGGCAATGGTGAAGAGGACAGCAGTAGCTCCCAAGAGGATGGATATGCCTCTTCAGCAATCCTTCTTGGATCAAGCATTGCAGTCAAGAATGCTGTTCGTCCCATTAAACTTCCTGAAGTGAAGAAATTACCTCGCTATGCCACATGGACCTTCCTGGACAGGTATGTGAAAATTGTTTATGGCTAAGTGAATATTTTGTTTATATCTTTTTGAACTCACATCTCCGTATTGTAAATCTTTTCCTTTTTTCTTTTTGTTCGTCAAAAAGGTGAGGAGAATGGAAATTTTTTTATCATTGTCGCCTTTTCTCTTGTTTTTGAATACTTCACACTAATTTCTAACGTGTACTAAAATGTAGATCATTCTCTAGATATTTTTATCATACCCCTTCATTCTCCATTTTCTTAGTTTCTTCATTGTCATGACCAATAAATATTTCCATATTATTAGTTAAATTCTATTAGTTGGAAAACTACACTTGGTCTTAAAAGTCTCCAATTCAAATCCCATCACTTCAAATGCAGCCTTACATTTCTGATGTTAATACAAGAACCTTAGACAGGGGTAGTGCTGCTTTGGGTAATATTTACGATATCTCATAAAAGATCGGTGCTCTTAAAGGCATTTGACTGAAAATGAAATAGTACAGCAGTGCATTTCTTTATTCTAGATCATTATGGCCATGTTTATGGAGGTTGAATTTTCTTCTGCAGCTTTTAGTCTCTTGGTTGAAGCTTCTTAACTGGCTCAATTTTGACCCATTTAAATTGCAACGTGTGAGTGCATACAAATTTCATCTTTTTCCTTATCTCAAGTGTGCCTTGTCTCTTCGTCTTTAGAATATGTGTTCCAGAAGAAGACCAATAGGAAACTTTACTGTTCTCTTAAAATTTCTGCTCCAAGATTTGCAACCAATGACTTGACTCATGGTCGAGCCGTGGTTTCAATTTTCTATTTCTATGTTCATTCTGTCTTTTTGATTGATTACGAGTGAGTAAAGAGGGTCTGGTAGAATGTAAATCTTCTGCCTACTTACCATCTGCCCTGTGAAATTTGTACCGATGCTTTACTGGTTTCTTTGTTTTTGGTTGCTGCATTATTTTGCCTTGTTTGACTTAATTTTTGTACATGTTAAAATTCTTAGAAATCAGAGGATGACAGAAGATCAATCTGTGGTCGGTCGAAGAAGAATTTACTATGACCCTGAGGGTGGAGAAGCACTAATTTGTAGTGATAGTGAGGAAGAGACAGTTGATGAGGAAGAAGAAAAGAAGGAGTTTGCAGAATCTGAAGATCATATTTTGCGGTTGGTATATGTATATTTTCACTATTAGTTAATTCCATTAATGTTCTCTTTAGCTGTTTGTTTTTACTTTGAAAGACATTACCTCAGCATGTTGCTTGTCTTTTCTACTTTTATATCAATATAGCCTTTTTCTGCCCACTGCAACAATTATTTTAACAGCTACAATAGTATGATGATCTTGTCATTTTTAATTGTGCTGTCCCTGTGTCTCTGTAATTGAATTTCTGGTTCTCTTACCTTTTGATCAATCAGGCATGTTATCGTCAAAGCCTGACAATACTATGTGTTTTGAGGCTGCAAAAACAGATCAGGATTCTTACTCTCTTTCCTTTTTACAGGATTACTTCCCAGGAATTTGGTATGTCTGATGTTCTATTGGATTTGCTGGCAAACTGCTTTTCTAGAAGGGCTTGTGAAGTCAAGGTATAACAGTGCATGCTCTGGTCTTTCTGTTTCCTGTATGTATTCTTGCCTTCCAAGATTAACCACCAGCATACTTCTATTCAGGCAAGATATGAAGATCTTATGAAGCAACTAAGTACAAACAATCTGAATGATGGGAATTTTGAAACTGCACATTCATATCGTGACAAGGATCTTCCTGCGGCTATGGATTCATTTGACAATCTATTTTGCCGTCGGTGCCATGTGCGTATCCTCTGTATCTTTATTTTTTGTTCTAATTGTTTTTAATGCTGGAGTCTTGACTTTTATTTTCTTCTTCCCTCTACTACTTTCAGGTCTTTGATTGTAGATTACATGGATGCTCACAAGAGCTAGTATTTCCTGTATGTTAGTTATACTACTGAGTGAATGTTATAATTCTCCAAATCTGTAATATAATGCTCTAATGTCTTTTGGGGATCAATTAGGCTGAGAAACTGTCTCCTTGGAGCTCTCCAGATGCAGAAAAGGATCCATGTGGCCCACATTGCTTTCGGCTGGTACATTCTTTTGTTCTTATTTGCTCAATTAGTTATTAAGTAAATCTAAATTTTACAATCCAGTACTCTGACCAGTTTTCTTTGTTTGGTTACGCATGCGGAAAATGTATTACCTTCAAATCAGTTTGTGCATTAGCTGGCCATACCATTTTCTAATTTCTAGTTCTAAATCTTTCTTCCTGTTTCTTACCAGTATGTATCACATTTGTTTCAGGTATTCAAACCAGAAGGTAATTCTTTTGTGAGATCCCCCGGCCAGGGAGATCGTGAAGGAAATATTATGCTGGCTTGTGATGGTTTTTCTCAGATGCCTAGGAAGAAAAATGTTGGACCACCTTTAAGAATAAGATCCAGGTCTTCCCAAAGTGATGGTGGTTCCCCAAATGCAAAGAACATTTCTGAAAGCAGTGACTCAGAGATTAGACCTTTGAATGATGTTGCCGCTGTTGAGCTGCTGTCACCACGAAAGAGTAAGTTTCTCAGCAAAAGTGGTGTTTCGAAAAGAAATAGCAAGCGAGTAGCTGAGCATGTCCTTGTTGCCATGAGGAAGAGGCAGAAGAAAATGCTGACTGGTAATTCTGATCCTGCTATGTTTGGAAGTCTGAGTTTGAAAGATCTGAATCTTCGTTCTAATTCACGCAAGGAAAATGAAGATGATAGTTCATCTTCACCAAAAGGGAAATCTCCAAGCAGAAGAAGGTCTAGGATGAAATCTCCAACATTGGATGATGACCGACTTCTGCAGATTGAGGCTGCTGGTTGCCTAGAAAATGATGTTCTGACGATCCAACCCTTGGCAAGTTATGATGACACCTTGACTGAGAACTTTTACAGACAACAAGTTAGTCATGATAAATCTTGGAAAACAATGGAGAAAGCCCTTTATGAGCAGGGCCTAGAGATGTTTGGCAGGAACAGGTGGGTTAATTTATGCATGCTTTGTTAATTTGAAAAGTCTGTTTTTACCCTATATCACTGCTTTATCAGTCAAAATAATAAAACTTCTGCTGACTGTTTCTCTTTGCATTTTTCAGATATATTCCTGGTCATGGTGTTTGTAGTTTTAATCGAATATTGCTTTTTTTAAATTATTATTATTTTTTATGGCAATATGTGTAACTGTCCTGGATCCTATATTCATATGTTTTGAACTTTAGTGGACTAACAAAACATGTTAACGCATTGAATTCTTAGGAGCACTTTTGAATTGATAGTCTAGTGAAGTCCTGGCTGATTTGTATTGTGTATTAATTGAAAGGAAAAATTTTGGAACATCTAATTTTATTGTCAATTATTTTTTATTTTTATTTTTTCGGTATACGTATGTTCAGATAACTAAAAACATGCTTTTATGTTGTAGAGTCACATCATTTCCTCCTTTTCTATGTACTTAACAGTATATGCCATAAAGCTCCAAGGAACATTTTATTATCATCCTTATTTCTGATCCACCTTTTTTGCTTCTCAGAAATTGGAATACCATCTTGGAGGTTTTATTGTTCTGATATGGCATATAGTGTTGCATGGAAATGTTACTTTGTCACCTTAATTTCTGATGAACTCTCTTGCTTTTTCATACAGCTGTTTGATCGCTAGGAACCTACTGAGCGGTTGGAAAACATGTCTGGATGTTTTCATGTATATGAATAGCCCTGAGAATGAGCTATCCTCTCAAGCTGGTGATAGCACTAATTCTCTGGTGGAGGGATACAAGGTTGATGGTAATGACACCAAGGTAATTATTTTCTCTTGACAATTTCCTTGTGTATTTTTCTCTCTTCCATGTGCGCATGAGATTACTCATTATGGAATATGAATTAGGGTAAAGGAGTAAGAAGAAGGTCAAGGTTTTTGCGAAGGAGAAACAAAGTTCGCAGGTTTAAGTATAGTTGGAAGTCTGTTGGATATCACTCAATCAGGAAGAGAATATCTGAGAAGAAGGATCTGCCATGTATACAGTACAATCCATGCACCTGTCAATCTCCTTGTGGGAAGGACTGCCCGTGCCTTCTAAATGGGACCTGTTGTGAAAAATATTGTGGGTGAGTGATTTTTCCCATTTACACTTTGCGGTACTTTTTCAGGTTTGACAGCATTACTCTGCTGGTAAAACAACTGAATTGAGCCCTTTAACTTAAGAAAAGATTAAATCCAAATGATTCCCCCTTATCTGAAAAGTTAACTTACACCCTGCCATTTTTCACTCCCTCATTCTTCACCTGCACAACTGATGCTACGAGTTTCATTTTGATCTTGGTAAATTTTCATCATTGCAGATGTCCAAAAAGTTGCAAGAATCGGTTCAGGGGGTGTCACTGCGCCAAGAGTCAGTGCCGAAGTCGTCAATGTCCTTGTTTTGCTGCGGACAGGGAATGTGATCCAGATGTTTGCCGAAATTGCTGGATTAGGTAAAAGTAGATTGTCACGTGGTATAGATTCATCGTGATTGGTTATAATTGTTGTTAGAAACTTTAGTTTGTCAGTACAGATAATGAGAATTGAGTTGTAGTAGGGTACTTCATTTATCATGTACTACTTGTGTCAATATTCTGATAGGTTTGTTATATTATATATCTGATGATAACTTTTTTCCTCATTGAAAGATCAGAAGTGGATTTCTTTGAAGTGTTATATTTTTGGTTGACATATGGATGGTTTGTTTTGAAATTGAAGGAAAATTGCTGGAATAATGTCTTTTTGGGTAGATGCAGTCATTAGAAGTAATTTAGTCACTACTTCCATATT
>JAXGGT010000162.1:10873122-10888310 GCA_035583425.1 Marsdenia floribunda | reverse complement strand
TCGTTAAGCCGTACCCACCCATAGGCACAACGGTCACGCAACTTTTGCACTATGGATGCCGCCAACTCGACCAGTGGCCGAACTCTAGCCATCTCTTTCTCAACTTTGTTTTTCATGTTAACCTCAACCTGCATAAGAATTTGTAAGTGGATAGTAATATTCTTTGCTGGTTGTGGACAATGATGGTAATCATTGTGAAAGATCAGCAAAACAAGTCATGAATTTGATTACTATCGCTCCAGTATGCGGAGATGGCTAATATCTAGAGAACATAGAATTTTAAACAGGACAGTGCGAAGAAGAGACCCAAGTGAAAGGAAAAATACCCTGTCAATGCAGCGCACAGCATCCAAAATGTAACAGAAGTATGCCAGCTGTTTGTAGAGATCTGCTTCGGTATACTGGTAAAAGTACAAGACACCAATGTCACAAATAAAGAAACTCTTAGTCTTTGACAGTAAGATGATGCTAGAGGGGTATGCACAACCAGGAGAAGGGATTGTATGAACCTTTCTGACCAGACGTCCGTTACAGCGTGGATAGTTTGGACAAACAGTTCCTCTGACACTGTCCCCAACTACCCGTAAATTCAAGCTCCGTGTTGTACAGTTGCATGTTTCATCATCACACTGGAGAAGGTTTTGATATAAGTTAGAAATAATCAGAATTCAGTACATTACTGTCATTCTACTTGCAGCAATCAAAGAGCTGACACAGTCGCAAATACATACCAGCATCAGACCTTGGTAATATGTTGAAATGAACCCTTCTGTTTGCCTTTTCACCTATTAATAGCAGGCAGGTCACCTCAGGAAACATAGTGCAAGATATAACCAATAACTCCTAAGCTGCTCTAAACTGGCATAAGACGCTTAAAATAAGCTATTTACTTTCCCGCTGAAGGTCAGAAGATATCTTGAAAAGGGACAGAGTAACAAGGGAAGCCTAGTAGTTTCTAGCCAAAATTACTACATGGAAAATCATTGACAAAACAAAATGCAAAACTTACCATTTGTCTGCCTATTCCTAAACCTTCTGAAAATATGAGGTTCTAATGTCAAAACACAAGATTACCTGATTTGCCAGTAATGCAGGAGACATCCTCCCCTTGTCACCATCCTCAGGGCATTTAGGACAACTCAATTTGAGCCAAAAGTTGCCAACTAAATCTAAATCAGTAGGCTTTTGATTAATTATTGAGCATATGGAACTAATGAGAGGTGGACAATTGAAGGTGCATAAGCAGCTTGGACATGACAAAACCAAAGGCTCACATCCCTGATATCTGCATCAAACAAGTGCATTGATTCTCACATAAACCAATTGGAGAGAAGAAAACAAAAACATAAAAGTAATGAACATAATTGTGTTATTTGAATCACTCTATCCTGATGAAACTCAAGTTCTAAAGGAGTAAAACTTACAGGAATGTAACTCATTAAACATGGTAGAAAGAAGGGAGGGAGAAGAAGTTAAACAAAAAGGATCCCAATAACATCAGAGGTACAAAGATGACAATGAGTAGCAACTCTTACTAGATCAGAAGTTAATGATTACCTCTCCTCATCGTCAACTGCAAAAACCAGCATGCCTGAAGAATCACTGTTGCTGGCTTCAGTTGTTTTGATCTGAAACTGAAAGATTCATATGCTTTGTTGTCAATTGCTATGTACGTGCCAGAAAAAATCTGCATCAAGACCACAAGGTAAAGTTTTGGACATGACATGCTATTTACCTTGGAAGAGTCAAGACCTAAACAATCAGCCAAACGTGCAGGACTGGTCCCCTGAATTGGTGCACAGAGACGTGATATCACAGGATGTATCTGTAAGACAAAACATGGTTTTCTGTAAAGCTGAAAGTAAGAAAATGTAAGAGTGCATAACCAACAGCAGTCATTTGTCAATGGCCAATAATCCATTAGACAGACCTGTTGAGCCAAGTAATAATCAATGTCAATCATCCATTTCCCATTGCCATTTTTCAACTCATCAGGATGTCTTGCTCGCTGAGAAATCCCTGTAGAGACACTTAATCCTTCCCCCTGCCATTGGTCGTTAAAAATTGACATTGCAGATATATTGAATTGAGAAGGTAAAGGAGGAAACTATTCATGTGGAACTATTTCACTTGAATAATGATAGCTCGAGGGCATAAAAATTACTAGTTCAAAACAGATAACATAAGGTACAGTATCTCCAGATGAGCAACCAGTCACATATCCGTTTTTCCTCATCCAAAGTGCCACCTAGAATATGAAATCCAAATAAACAGGTAAATAGTTAGGATGGCAGGTTAAATATTTTTCAGCAAGTAGATGGGCAGAATAAGTTGTTCGCATGCAGGCCCTTACTTGAACATGAGGTTGATTTTTTGCATCAGGGTAAGCTTCTGGTGCTTTGGTTAATGTCTTTGTGATGATATATTTTTCCAGTGCTATTTGTCCATTCCTCATGTCCGCTTGTACCTGAAAAAATTATGTGGACCATTCAGCAATTCAACAAGGACTTATCAACCTGGCTAAACAAAGTAACACTGCCTTTGCGAGATTTTTGTGTACCATAGGTTTGTATGATTACCTTTGCAAGCTTGTTGTGTACTGATTCAACCACGTCATCACAAGACCTGCCCACAACAAAGAATAGTTTTAATCATGTCTAGAGTACATGCACAACTGAGAATTCCAAGAGTATACACAACTCTGACACATTATTAACAGAAATAACGAGAATGGTCAAAGTGATGATACTACTCGTAGTAACTGTTAAAAGAACAATAATTTGTAACAGAAAAAGGCACACCCGCCAGATAGTATTTGACTAAGGCAGAAATCTCCCAGTTCCTTGGATATCAAGCTCCAGTCTCGGCGAACCATATCAAGACCTTTCCTTTCAATAACCTGACTCCCATCCCACCCCCAGGAAAAAATATTTCTTAGTACTTTAATAATAAAGAAAAAGTTGAACAAGTTTAAAGAAATTCATATGTTCCGTAGGATATACCTCATAAGCCATTCCACCTTTAAACTGCACTTTTACAGCTGCATATTTCTTTTTCTTAAGCAGAAGCATTCTTTTGTACAGGCCATCAAGATCAATTTCTAAACACCTATATTTCTTGTTCACCTGAAAAGTAGAAAGGGAAACTTGAAATAAATTCTACTTAGTGCAACAAAATTAATGAATTTTCATTCTGTTTTCATGATCAGCATCAGAAAGTGATAATTTTGTTTGAGTTCCTAGAGAGTAAAAAAGAACTTGTCCTAAATCAGCTGCTACAAATCATGTTCTGCTTTATTTTAGAAGGATTCCTCAAAACTAGTAAGCTGTATGTACATAAAACAATAAAAGGTAAAAACCCAATGCAATCACAATATTTTTTAACATGTTTCGCTGCAAATATCAAGGACAGAAATTTTAGAAATTAAATTGTAGTTGATGGTTCAGAAGTGAATACTTGATTTTTCAAGTTGATAATAAGCCAATTTTGAGATCTACCTCTTGAATGACCTTTCCTGCAATTGCTTTTGCTTTCCCAATTTCTTCAAGGCCACTATAAATCATTATTGAATCAGTATCCCCATAAATAACCTGATATATGGAAACCAAAATAAATAGCTTAGTTGACAAATCTAACATCTCAACAAAGGAAATTAGTAAATTAATGAAAATATTGTTAAAAAACGTAACCTCCAAATTTAAGGTATTCTGGACAAGATCAACAGTACTTTGTAAAATCTCCCTTCCCTTCACAGCAGTACAAATATAGTTAGCAATATGTCCAGATGCAAGTAGCTGTCATGGTTACTGCTTAGAATAGAATTGCACCAAAAATGGGCTCCCTCACCTGTAAGGTTATAAGCTCTGCTAGCGGTTTTGCATAAAATCTGGAATTTGAGAATCCCAGGCATCCATACATGCTGGATTGCAATAATATTGAAAGTGAAAACAGGAAACATGTTAGGAGACGAAAACACTAATGAAAACCAAAAAACACTCCTAAGAGGAACCTGTTAGCTGTCAGCTTTAGTGCTTGTTGCTGTATGTCAAATTGCTGGGCCTTCGGACCAGATGCCGTCTTCAACCATGATTTCACCATTTTTCGTCTTTCCACCAAATTCTTCAGCAACTATAATACAAAAGTAAAATATTCAATGCAGCAGTCCTATTTGTGTGTCCTAAATGAAAAGAGACCTAGAGTACCTTTCACTTTAGGAAAATACTTGAATCAAATTATTTTATCTTATTATCATTAGAAAATAACAACAGCAGTTTAAGATGACTAATAAAATTTGTCAAGCATAAATGGGCATAGCTTGCATACACGTTTTAACCCCACTGGCATATAGTAATCAATGGGATTATAAAATAAAATTTACAGGTTGCCAGAAAACCAGGATGTAGGTCAAGCCACAGAATTGACACACTAACCTCTCATATTTGCGTGAAAAACCCATACTCTGATATTCCATGATTCTTAACGGGCTAAAACCATTTGTAAATAGAAAAAGATACTAGTAGTAAACACAGAATATACACAGCATGATTAGCTAAGATAATGCAATTAATAGCATGAGCTCATGAAATGAGCTCGAATTCCTCATCAGAATAAAAGTTCTTTTCATTCAGGCAAATTAATAAGTATAAAATATATAATATTAACTATGTTCAAAAAACAGTCAACTCTCATGAATATTAGATAACTATGAACTGGCTTCCAGGAGGAGAAACTATAGACCACAAAGCTCCCGTAACTTTGAGACTTTAAAGGGGCAGAGTGATGCAGATCTCGACCTTAATAAATCTTTCAACTTGAGATGCTTAAGTACGATAAATGCAAGACATATGTTAGTTTTCTTTAGCAATATAAAACACCGAATATTCTATAACTGGTTGGGAAATTGGCATATTCTTTAATCCTGCTCATCATAGCATACGTTCTCCTGGTGTATTTACCTCAGGTAGAACTCCAGCCCTTCTACTAGATGGTAAGCGAGGTGTTGATCCATCTGGAAATCGCTCAACAGTTGTGAAACAGATGTTGTACTCCTGAAAAATAGAAAACATGCATAAGATAGAAATTTCTATCAGTTAAGACACGAGATAAAAAATATTCTAATAGCCCATCCAAGGAGAAATCACAAATAGAGAGCTTCAACAAAGATGTGGTTCTAAGCAAGAAAGAGACACGTATCTTTACCTGAATGATGGAAGGATAGAGACTATTGAAATCCAGAAGCAATATGTACTTGTCATACAGACCCTTTTTTGGCTCCAAGACCAAACCACCCGCATAAGTAGGTCCTTTTTTGTTTTTCCCAGAATCATTAGTCTCACTATTAAAATTAATCTCATCAATGTCCACATCCCCAATTTCGTCATTCTCAATACCATTGTTCAATTTACGCTTTGTGGTTTTTATTTCTTTTGCCTGCGAGGGTAACTTGTCCGGAACAATAAATTTTCTTGCATGGAATGCATGTAAAAGCAGGTATTCTACTCTCTGTGCCCTAGCACCCTGCAAACAAATATATAAGTAATATCCTACATGCAGCAGTTGTAGAAATTGTTGAATTCTGTAGAACTGCAAATATCCACCTGTAGGGTTTTTCCCCAGAGGTTGCCACTTATGTTGGTCAGCTGACGTGTAAGGGGGAGAATACTTAAATGGAACATGAGTTCCATTGATAACCATGCATCTGTCTCACCATATTCAATCTGCAGAAGAAGATAGAACAATATTGTGCAACATGTTATAAAATCTAAATTGAACTAATTGCCTGCCCAAAATTAGTAATGTAACATCAAGTTTGCATTATAAGGATCAATCAGAAGAATACTAATTCAAAAATTGACCTACAAGTTCTACAAGTGATTCTGAGGTTTGAAATAGTTGTGGAATATCATGTGGTGCAATCTCCTTCCGGTCTTTATTGAGTTGTGTCTTGGAAAGTTGTGTCAAGGAATAACTAACCTGGAAGAAGCAGAGTTTTTCATATAAAAAACCAAGAAATATCAAAAAAACAGTTATTTACATAATATAGCCTAGAAATGGAAGCAATTACCTCCTTCAATAAATCACGAGAACATATATAGGTATCACATAAGAGACGCCCTGCTATACAGGATAAGATCCCAGGACTTGCTCCTGAACCGAAAATGTGATTTCCTTTGCCAAGTTTAGGCATGACAGAGCGCTTGAGGCGGCCTATTTTGGACCACATACTGCTGGGGACTTTACATGCCTGCATCATATCAGAAATGTGTGAAGTAGGACCATTAAAAGATTCAGTGAAGACGAGAAAATCATGAGATGACAATAACTCCAAATCCTACTGTTTCAGAATTGAAAACAAAGATAAAAGAAAACAGCAAAGGACGTTTAGTAAAGATAAGAAATAATATCTTAGCATTACTAATTGAAAAGTAATTTTATCTTGTTTATAAAAAACAATATGTGCAGATGGCCATTTGCCTTTAGAAGAATAATGAAAGAAATCATTGTTGTCACTCTTCTGACATCATGATGAATTGGAGGCTTCAGATTCCAATCATGATCACAACCACCAACTCTACCCCATCCTACCCAAAAAGAAAAAAGGAAGAGGAACCTGAAATCTGTGAAGGAGGACATCAAGATCAAATCCAGATATGTTGTGCCCAACAAGAACATCAGTATCCAGTTTGTGCAACTCAATCATCAAACGGTTCAACAAAGCTCTCTCGCTGAAATATTACAGTGAGGGAGAAGAGAAAGTGAGATTAGCAGGAAAACAAAGCATCAAAAGGGAGACAAATATATAGTTGATGTGCTGATAGAATGTGCCTGCTTTCAGAAATGATAACTGTGGATCTAGCCTTTGAATTTCTCTCTGCAGCCTCTTTGGTGAATCCCATTGGGAATATGCTACCATCAAGCTTACGAATGACAGTAAAATGACTCAGCATGCCTTGTCCAGTCCATTCTGAGGCTAACATTGGAGCATCAATCTAAAAATTCCAGAACACAATTAATGCGTCTTTCATATCAGATTACAATTAAAATGCTACTGGTACCATGTCATTTGCAGCAGCACGCTCACAGTAGGAAATTTCAATTAAGAATGATATTTGAGGAATTAGCCCAGTAAAATCTAATCAGAAGAATAATTAAGACCATAATTATGTAAGAAGCAAAAAGAGAGTTCACATATATGGTAAGCCAGTTGTTAGGTGAGTGACACATTTATAAATATTTCTAGGTATTAAGTGAATTTGACATTACTTATCAAAAAAAAAAAAAAAAAAGTGAATTTGACATTAATTTTCTAATTACTAGGTTGATATGACACCAGATTATCACTAAGAAGGGCAGGTAAATTACAAAATGAGCATATGATTGAAATAGGAAGTCTAAAGTAAGCCCACACAACAGAATAAAGTGTTGACACTGTATTCAAACAGCTACATATCATAAAAAACGAATTGACCATGAATAGCCAAGAAAAACATTCTACTGAACATTATATGAGCTGAGAAAGCTTATTTATTACCAGGAAAACAAAGGTCGGTTAAAGACATTACTTTCCAAGCAAGACAGGAGTCAAATATAATTAGGTAGCACATATTCATTCAAGTCATGCATTCAAGAGCAAAATTGTATACAATTTCAAGAAGAACTTTCATGTCTAAGACAGCTCAGATCCTTTTAGTTCAGATCATAAAGAACCATAATAAAAGTATAAGTTTTGCACAACAAGATACAGATTACACAATGACCAAAAGCTAATATAGCTAAATGACATAGACCAAGTCTCGTGTTCATGTGATAATAACTAAAAAGATCCCAGAAATATACCTTGGCTTTGTGGCAGCAGATAACAGAGGCAGAAACAACTTCATTTACATTCTGTTTCTCGTTTATGATTGTTTTCAAATTTATGGCAGTGACAACCGCATGAGGAATTTCTGCAGTAATCTTTGATGAACTTGCAACATGAATGTCCTTTGGACACTCTACAAAAACTTCAAACTTACACCAGCTTATCTGTTCACAGAAAGATAACTTCAAATATGCATATAGAAGTTGATGTAATCTACTAATTACAGCAGGAACTAATATGGGAGTCTCACTCGTTGAGGAACTGGACAGCTGGAAAATTTTGAAATTGATAGCCATGAAGGCCCTTTTATTTTCCTTTTGACAAGAAAATTTTCCAAGGCACTGCAGATTAAAGAATGAGGTCTTTGATAAGGATTCTTTCATCCACCAGTTATAATGTGCAATATGTATATATACAATTAAAAATGAAGAGAACATGTTCATCAATCAAAAAAATCACAACGATAAAGAGCAGCACAAACTGCACCACAATCATCAAAAAACCAATGAATGAAACCCAGTCTTTGCAACTGAACTTTAATATATTACAAATACACCAATAGAAAAACATCCTGATCATAAACTACTACAAGAAAGCAAAGGAACTAGTTGAAAAATTAGTTGGAAGTAACCTGGTATGTGTTCCTAGCATTGCAGAGAAATTTTCGCCCTTGAGATCTGATGGAAGCGGAGGATCCTATGATCAAACAGCCCACAACTAGTCAATTATTGGCAGACATACTAATAACAGTTACAAAAGTAGAGAGTAAGACATCTGTCAATCAAAATGGCATTCCAAAACATCTTATAATCAATGTCATAACATACTTTGTAAGGATAGTTAATCTTAAGTACATAATTCTCCCCGTGAGATACATCAGACCGCTCAAATGCATACTTCCTCTACAAGAAAAGAAAAAAAGAAAAAAACACAGCAGTTGGTAAGGCCAGTGATGATAAACATGAAAAATAAATTTCTTACATGAGCTTAATAAGTTTCTAGACCTTGACAGGTTTCATGGTAAAACTTGAGACATTGCGTTTCACTAACAGTTTGCTCATTTCAGTCTTCAGTTGTGTTGCCATCTCCTTGTAAACAGAAAGTTGAAACATTAAAATGGGTAAAAGAATAAAAATAAATGCAAAAGAAGGCCAAGAAAAATTTACATGCAGCTCAGTGTAAAAGGCTGTGGAAGAGAGTCGAGACTCCTGAACATCTTTTTCAATCTTCATTATTTTGTCTTCTTCAAACACAGAGACAATTGGGATTGCAAAGACACATCTCTGCATGTTTTTCACAACCACACAACAGCTTTGGTATGTACCTCCAGATTTTACCTTCATAAGAGTGACAGATATAAAATATCAGCAGTAAAGAACACATGTATTTTGCATTCAGAAAAAAATGCAGATAAAAAGCATTGCAAGAAAAATATGGCTAAGAGCCTAACACCATAAGCCAAAACCCTAGAAGAATAACCATCCATATCCTAGCATAGACCTAAAATAACATATCTATGAACATATATTCTGAATACAGAAAAGTGTGATCACTATTTGCCAATAAGTACAAGAACAAAAATAGGAAGGATGACTATTTATAGCCAACCAAGTGCAAGCAGGAGGTAATTGTGGCAGATAGCAACGTAAATGAACCAACTCAGACTATGGTTGAAATCTTGATATGGTAGCACCAAACTGTTAAATGTTAGTGTTGGAAAAGAAGAAACCAGGATGGGAGAACAATGGCATACACACCTTCCCAAAGAGATAAAGATTGCCAGCATTAGCACCAAAAAGCTCTTCATGAGCATCTAGTATGTAGAAGGGCAATGATCCATCAGAGTCCAGCTCGAAATCTGATTTTTCCTCCACAAAATCACCACAACTCACAGTTCCATTTCCTGCATTTCTCACTGCCTGCCATCCAGCGGTTGCACTCAATGCTGGATCTCTCTCTTCTTTAATAATAGTTGCGTTGAGCTTGAATGCTTTCTCTTCCTCAATTTTTGACACTGGTTCCACCTTCACTTCGACTTCATTGGACAAATCCTTTTCATCCCCAATTTCTTGGCTGGAGGAATTACTAATATCCAGGACTTCACCATACTCTGATTCAGGATTTGTAGCATTTGCATTCGACCTTTCTTTTCGCCGATCACTTACCTTAAGGAGGTCGCCTTCCATGGGATCGGGCATCAAAGGCTCGCGTGTTTTATCACTAAAACCATTGTTGTCATGCCTAACACTCAAAGTCACGCTATTATTAACTTGTTTTTCACCAGTAATTGTCCTTACACATGAATTAATGGGAACAAAATTCTTGGAATTTGATATTAGATTAGAATTCCCCTTCCTCCTCCTCTCCCTATCAGCTTCGTCGGGAGCAAATTCAGCAATTACGTCGTCCACGATACTATCACATGACAAATTCCTTACCTTACAGTCATCATTACTTTTTTTAAAAACAGAAGAGGTGAACATATTCGAAATCCTCTGTTTGCCCATCAAAGCTGCGGCAGCTGAAAGAGCCGATGGTTTCTTAATAAGTTGCTGTTCCTTCTTTTCCGAATTGCATTTATTATTGTTGTTTTTCTTTCTCTTCGGCCTCTCTTGCTCCCCTTCCGATTCCTCGGATGACAGGGAGACGCCAGCAAGAGACCAGTCTTCTTCTTGGCCTTCGTCGCCGTACCCTAGGCCGTCGTCATCGACGATGAAACCTTTGGCCTCTTCACGACGCTTGGCGACAAGAGCCTGGTACTCATCGTCATCGACAGTGTCGTAGATCCGGTCCTCCATTTTTATCTGGAAACCGCCACCGCTCTCAGTGGATCGACGGCCGCCGCTGCGGAGGGCTTTGAGACGCTCCAGAGCGCCCGCACGGGCCGTGGCTTGTGCTCCCCTGCTTCTCCGCCTTCCGGCATCGACAGGCTCTTCCTCCGACATTTTCTTGAGTACCACCGGCAAACTGAGCCCTCTATGTTACTCACTCTTACTCTTTCTCTAGATCTGAATGACGAATGCGAGAAATGTGTTTATCGTTGAACTATAAAAAGAAAAAAAAAAAAAAAAAAATGTTTATCGTTGTAAGTGGCGGGAAACCTGTACTTTCGCGCCAAAAAGAAACACACTGCTCTGCTGAAGTTTTTTTGTTTTTTTTTTTGGGGTCATAAAGGGATCATTGCTCTCAGGCTCATGAAGTTTTCTGTAGAACTCCGGAATGGAATCCCTTTCCAAACCCTTGCTTGGGCCGGGAACTCATCTGTTTGATCCGCCCTTAAGCTTTGAGAGAATCCATGCACTAGATGGGCCATCAAGCCCCCGGGTGAAAAATGTATATATATTATCGGAAAGGAAATTATATTAAACAAATATATTACATATCATGAGCCTGAGAGCAAGTAGAAAGCTTAGAAGACTAAACTAACAAAAATATAACACAGCAAACGAAATGAAACTCAAGCCTAAACATTAATAGTGATTGTTTTTATTTTTAAAACATGGAAAACATTATAGAAGTGGAACTCATAATTTGTGGTGATGAATTGTAACACCCTAAATACTAATTTTACTTTTAAAAAAAAAGAAAGATTTTTATTTTTTATTTTTCCTCTCAAAATTATTCTTTCAGATATTAAAATACATTAAAAAAATTAAAATTATAATAAATATAATCAAATATTATAAAAATATATTAGATGAAATATTGATTCCTACAATAACATATTAAAGTATTTTTGATTTTTTTTTTTTTTTTTCCTCTTGAAATTTACAGATATTTTATTTGATAATTTTTTTTTTATAAATTAGTTTAGTCTAATAGATCTTTTGGTTCATACATAACTGGTTTCCTTCAAAAAAAAAAAAAAAAAAAAAAATTAAGATTGAAGGGGTATTTTTTTAACTTTTTTATTATTATTTTGATTAATAAAATATTTATTAAGATTAATATTTTTTAATATATTATATTATATTATAATAATTAAAAATTAGCATTATTTTATACTATATTAATTATATTATAGTTTTTATTAATTATATATTTTTTACTTATAGAATAAAAATAATAAATAAATATATTAAAAAAAGACCTTTGAAGAAGATTCATGGAGAACAGTTAAATCTGAACAACTCTTTTTTGAAAAAATATTTTTTTTTTCAAATAAAATATTACAATAAAAAAAGAATAAAAAATTTACGTTCATATTTTTATTTTTTTGAATTCATCTTATATCTTTTTAATGTTATTTTCTGTAATTTTATTTTTTTAAAAGTATTTTAGTGTTGAGTCTTAATAAAATATTTAGAGGGGGAAAAAAAGTATAAAATTTATAAAAATTTTTAAAAAAAATTAAAATATAATTTTGTGCTTATAAATTAGTCAGACAAATATTTAGAATAAGGAGTTAATTTTCGGACCTAATTAATATATTAAGCAACCAAAGATGTGTTGTCATACTCATATCTTATTAATAATTATAAGCACTTTTTATCTCAATGTACAATGTTTGGCTATATTGACAATTATTTAATGAATTTGATGCCATCTGTATTACTGAAGATTTGTACTAAATAAATGTATAAACAATAAGATTAAATTGAGAAGGTGAAAACAAACACCAAAAAAAAAAAACCACTTGTCTTATAAAACCATCTTTGGAATGATGGCCTTTTCTAAGTGCTCCCAAACTCTAATTGTCCTTACTGTCTTTCTGGCTTTGTGCCTAGAACTTCGATGAGTTAAAAAGAGTGGTTTGATTAATGGTGCCTACGATGAAACGTCCAAGGCTAATAAGAGAGGCCAATAAAGAAAGAACATTCATTCACATACATTTACTTCTAGTCAAATTACACGTATGTTAACCAACAAATTATTCTTGAGGCTACACAAAAACTTTCACAAAATTGAAGAATTAATATAAACTATAACAAAATTACCTCTGAGTCGTCTTTCTCCGGAAAACTGGTTTGACTTATAAAACGTATACATAGAGGATTATAACTGCAGTAGGATAATTACACACAAGATTGTCTCAATCAACCAATGAATCTGATTTGGTAGGCTCATCAAGGAATTGCTACTGGGAGGTTGTGATCTTGACAATGGCGTCAATTGTGCAGGTGGTGGAGGGGAGAGAATAGGAACATCACAGGATCCAAATGTTGCATTTACCTGTTTGCATTTAAAACATAAATATTAACTATTAAAACTAAAATTCTCAATCAAGTGCAGTGAGTTAGTATTTCTTCCATATGTTGTTTTAGAGTATTGGAAATTAGAATTTCAAATACTTGTTTTAAAATTGCCCTTGGACTTTAAGAATTTAAACGAAACAAGAAACAAAAGAAGGAAAAACACAAGACTAAGTACAATGCCATACTTTGCAATATGCAATGTTGTCACAACCGCAAGTCAAATGTCCATTTGCTTCATCAACAGCTTCTGCAGCTCCTCCACCATCACTTTTCTACAGTAGGCAATAGAAGAATTAAGTAACCCTGATTTGCTATTGGAAATAATTGAAAGTAGGCTATGATTAAATTTCTTAAAGTGTCACCGATGGTACCTGGTAAAAATCAACAGCAATGAAATTTGGCCACCTATCGCCAGCTGCTTGAGAACAAGTTTTCATCATGCTTATTAAAGGGGCAGAATTGTCAGCACATGCTTGTGAAACATTAGGATTGTCGTGAAAATAATTCTGAAGAACCAGGGACATAGCCTTTGTGTTCATGGGAGGTGATTCTGCACGATTTGGGCAGGATCCATTTACCATCCCACCATCTCCATCTGCAATTTAGATCAGTGCCCAAGACACAGGGAACATTTATATGTCAAGCACAAAATATAAAAGAATCAAGTGGATTACTTCACCAACTGCTTGAGCAGATAGAGAAACAGTATCATATTAGAATGCAGCTACTTAATTTAGCTAAGCCTACTTGCCAGACAGAATAATTCTTCATTAAATTGACAAAAATTGTGCGGTACTCTCAATATAGTTATTTGAGGCAGCTTTTTCCAATAGTGAGATATTGGTAGATGAAATGATTACTACAGCAGAACTTACATTGGTTTTCAACCACGTATCTCCATTCATAAGCAATCCCCTCAGTAGCCTCTTTAGTTTGTACAGAGGTAAAAACCACCAGACGCTGATTTTGCTTGGCCATATCATCCACTGTAGGCCAATCTTCTCCATTTTTAGGCATTCGAGAAACTGGAAACCAATATTTGTTTAGGCCAGATGCATTGAAAACCCTTGTCAAGCCCTGTGGGGAGCTCACATAATCCTCGATGAAGATGGTCACGATTTCTGTGGGGTTTTCCTCCAGAAACACTTGAATTTCCTTTAATACATCAATGGCAGGTTGCTGGTTGTTGGGGGATGGGGGCAGGAGGTTTTTGAACAAGATCAATTATAAAGAAATTGGTGAGCGGATGATATGGGGAAGTTGGAAGCCAATAATAAGTCAACGATTCACTCACAAATGAAGTCACGTTGAAACATTGCCCCCGGAAGGAATGACACAGCCAGATATCATTGTTGAAGTCATACATGTCAAGCATAAGCCCTCGAACACCATTCTGCATGTGAAAGTTTCTTATTATTAAGCAATTCAGTCCAGGTGAACATAGCAAGGATTCTAACTCAGAACCTTCAGCCCTTATACTATATCAAAAGTGTGTTAAATTGTTATATGCTCTACATGCTTAAACTAATAAACAAAGTTAAATTTAACCACTTAACAATATTATCTTTATTAAAATCACTCAATATTTTCAATGTGGGTATTTAGGAGTAAGATATTGACAGAAACTGAGCAGCTGGAATTTGAATTTTAATAGATAGCCATCATAACTTTCTATTTAATTTTGAGATGGCTTCCCTAAGATAAATCATTTTCAATGGTAACAGATTCCTACCCAGTGAAGGCCTGCCTTTTGAGTCAATAATGACAAATTTCAGACACTGAATAATTTGATCAAACCGCAAACACAAGTTAAATGAAAATACTCCCTTAGTACAATTATGACACACAGACAGACACAGATGACATAGAAAATCCACTATTCAACTCAATTAAAACTTTCTGGTGATCTTCTTTGACCAGAAAAGGGACACATCTTGGTATATTATTCACCAACAAATATTTAAAGTTGTTTGACTATTAAAGGTTTCTAATCAACACATTGCCATGTGAACATCTAGAAACAGGTAGGTGAGATAAAATGTTTTTTAAAGCCCAAGCAAGCATTAGTAGTAGCAATTATTAAGAGAAAAACATCAATGACATGTTACTTCAAATTATGGAAAGCTAAATCT
>JAXGGT010000162.1:10859408-10873022 GCA_035583425.1 Marsdenia floribunda | reverse complement strand
CCAATTTATGTTTTATTCGAAAGTCTGATAAAATCTAGAAGCTCCAAAACCGAGTCACACATTTCAGACGCCATGACTACAGGACAAAGAATTATCAGGAAAAGACGCAGCACCTTCTTTTTACTAGAATGATATACGGGAAGTCGTACCTTGAGTTGATTGGTAATTGAATCTTCCTGATTGGTTGGAGCTAAAATAATAGACCCAGTCGCCGACCTGGTGCCGGAGATGGCAAACGAGTTGTGGGTCGTCAGCCATGAATACCGATTAAACGGCAAATTTTTGACCTTTTTTTAAAAATTTTTCCCGCACAAACATCGAAAACCAAACATTTAGGAAATACTATCAAAGAATAATATACATATATATATATATATATATATATCAAGGTACCAATACCTTTGATGTGGGACTTAAGGGTTGAATGCGTGTACATCGGGGACGGGTGTTGCCATTTGCATCGCAGGTCCCACAAATCAAGCCGGCATCGCAGGTGCCGCTTGAAGATGTATTCGAACAAGTTTCACCAATCTGTCACAATTCAAATCTCGCAATAAGAAATCAAGAAAATCATTCAAGAGATCCCAAGCAGGCTGCATGTTGGTATATAGAAAGCCGGAAAAGGAGAGAAATATCGACCTTAAGACAAGAAGCCATAGGAAGCAAGAAAAGGGTGACGAAGATAATGGGAAAATTAGTCCCCTGCAAATTTAAGAAGAAAATAAAAATAATAAAGATAAAATAAAATTGTTTTCGAGTTATGATAAAGGACTGGATAACAAATCAAGAAAACATGGGAGAGAAATTTATGGAGTCGCCTGCCTGCATTTCTGGTTCCGATGTGAACTACCACCTATCAGGGATGACAAGAGAGAGAAAAATAATTTCTGTCTCTCTGCATTATGAAATGATTTGGCGCTTTCCAAAATGCGTTAGTTATTGAAATCGTAAGCTATTTTAAAACTTCTTTTATTTTTTGTTTGACAAATTGGCATAAATAAGTCCTCAAACTATATCTATTTGGTGATATTGATTCTTGAATTAATTTTTTTTTGTAGCATTAATTCCTGAATTATATTTAATTGTGTGACATTGATCATTTTTGTGGGGCAATTTATTTATTTATTTACTTTTAACATTTAAAAAAAAAAAAATCGTCATTTTTACCTCACCTTTTTAGTGGACTTTTAATACATGCATGCAAATGAAATAGGAAGTGGAGCAGGTATTTTTATTTATAAATATTTCTCAATTGGACCAAATCCAAATAAAATCACAATGAGAATAATTTATATTGAATATTAAATTTCTTTCTCCTTCTTCTTTTTTTTTTTTTTTTTGGAAAAAAATTTAAATTAGCAACACTTATAAACAACCATTAAAGGATCATTTATGACAAAATTTGTACTTTGGTTATATAATTATTTTATTTTTGAATAAATTTTAAATTTTTATTTTATAATATTAAATTTTATAATTATTTATGATTGTTTAAATTAATTTTTTTTCATTATTTTTTTTTAAATAACTTATAGTTGTTGGAGTCATCAGTTTATTTCATGGCGATTTAATTACAAGAATTATTATTTTTTAAAATGCATTCAAAAAAAAAATACTTATATTATATAAACAAGTGATTAAAAAGATTAGATTATTTAAAAAATTTGATTAGAAAAAATAAATTTAATAATCATAAATAATTATAAGATCTAATATCATAAAATTTAAAATGTATAACTTAATTTAAAAGTGTAAAATAATTATACGACTAATTTATTAAATTATTATTTTTTAATAAGTAGTAAAAGTGCCATTTTTCATAAGGATGTGTTCAATTAAAATGAAAAGTCGTTTATTTGTTGTCGTCATCATATTGTCATATTGGGCAACTTTAAACATAAAAAATATGGAAGTCGTATTTTGATTGAATAAAAAACGGAAAGAAAAAAAAAAAAAAAAAAAAAAAAAAAGTAAAGTAAAGGTAAAAAAAAAAAAAAAATTTGAAGGAAACGAAAGAAGAAAAAAAGAGAAATCCAATTGTTTTTTCAAAATTCTCTTTTAACCATTACTTTTTTGGCCTTTATAAGATTCTCTGGACATGTCTTTTTCTAAAATATCTGAGAAATGTACCACTTTAATTTCATATGTTGGAAATATTATTTTTTTATAGTATAGGATAATTTACCGTTTTAGTTCACAAATTATTTTTTTTCGTCATTTTAATCTTATTTTTATACTTGAATAAAAATTATTTGGTTACTTAATCCGTTTACCTGTAATAACAGGTAAAATGAATAAAGAATGATAATTTATCATTTTAATCCCTAAACTATTTTCTTTTGGCCATTTTAATTTTTTTTTTTCTTGAATTTTTTTTTTATTCAAACAAAAATTATTTTATCACATTTGTCCTTTTATTTATAATAACTGGTAAAATTAATAAATAAAGATTCATTACATTATTTAATATAAAAGATAAACTTGTCATTTTATATAAAATTTACCTTTATATATAATAAATATTAAAAATTATTTTTCACTCCCTCACAACTGAAGTTTGACGAATTAAAAAAAAAAAAAAACTACACAGTATATTATTGTTCTCTTCTCAATATTACTCTCTATTCTTTATTAATTTACACAGTTCATAGTAAATTAATTATTATTTCATTTCAAGCGTTAATCTGAGATTGTTACGAAAGAGGGGAAAAAAATATATATATATTTGATGAGTAAACCTTCTAGTAAACTTCTCTCACTTTTCATGCATGATGGAAGAACCCTTGAAGACAATTATTCAATATAATTACACGGCTTAAAGTCACTCTCATACCTGTAGGGACTGTACAAAAAGTAAAAAAAATGTCTATAGAAAAAGACCACCAATATTATGTATAACAAAACACGGTAGAGGTGGCTCTACTGGCTCTACTAATAATAGTGAGATACAACACCTTTAAAGGAGGTAACATAAACAAAGTATCAAACATAAGTTTATTATAACAAAATTAAATGGAATGCATAGTTTCCCTAAACAATATATCCTAATGAGTATGAATCTCAGGATGACCCCAATTTTTATACAAATTTAATTAAGTCAATCTATGTTACAATATATCGATAGTCAAAAATTTTCCGTATATGAGAAGGATGAAGGATTATCTTTCAAAATTGAGCTACCCACTTGCGATTTCTAATAGCATGCAAATCCATTTCCACTTGTGCCTGAAAAATATTACCTGAGACCTTCTTCGTAAACCACTCCGCCAAACCATGGGGGCATAATACACATTCCATCTTTATCATGTATATTGATATTTGCCAAATTTTAGTGTCTTTTTTTTTTTTTTTAAAAAAAATTCGTTAAACTTTAGATTTGAAGGAGTGAAAAAAAATAATAATAATTTTTATTACTTATAAACATAAATTTTGCACATAAAATGACAATTTTATCTTTTATATTAAATAAACTAATAAATATTTATTTATTCATTTTACCTGTTATTACAAGTAAAAAAAACTGATATGACCCAAAAAATTTTGTTCGAATATGAAAAAATAAAAAAACGAGATTAAAATGGCTAAAAGAAAATAGTTTGAGGACTAAAATGACCATTTATCCTTATTTATTCATTTTATCTGTTATTACAAGTAAAAAAATTAATGTGACCAAATAAATTTTGTTTGAATATGAAAAAAATCCAAAAAAAAAAAAAAAAAATTGGAACTAAAATGGTCAATCATCCTTTAATATATAACATAAAATATATGTTTAAAATATTATTACGTGATGAATATGATGGCTGACAATTAATTACAATTTATTACAAATGAATTAATTAAAATTATATTTAAAAAGATTTTGAAATTAATAATTCAAAAGTTGGTCAAAAAAATAATAGGAAGAAAAATAATAATAATTTTTAGAATCAAGTATTATATATAATATGTTTTTTAACTCGATATTTCCATTAGCCAATACTTTTATTTTTTATGCATATAAATAAATAAATCAAAATGCGTGACACTTGGACAGACGGGAAATGATAATGGACAAATCGGAAGGCCCAATTTGTTGAGAATTTGTTTATGAGGGTTGCATTGGGCGTAAAACTTTAATAGATTATTAGACTGGTAAGTGATTATATCTAAGGCAGGCCCAGACCAGCTAGACGAACAGAGATGAACCAAGATCACAGCAGCCCCACCCGACCCTCTTCCCATAACTACGAAAAAGATCCAACTGTGTCTTTCTATGTTTAATTCTTGTCGGATTTTTTTTTTTTTTTTCCTTCTACTGTTTTAACAATTTAATATGTTACCTTGAATTGTGATTAGACACATATTACCTACTAGTACCATTCTGCAAAGTCATTTGTGTCTTTTTTTTAAGGAAAAATTTGGATATTACATTAGAGATTGGATATTGTTTGTATGAAGCAAATGTTTTATATCACTAAATCAAAAGTCATGTGATACAAAATCATTTTGTTGGTAAATACATTTTCAATTCTCACATTCTTAAAATACGTGTTTATTAATTATCCTTTTTTTTCCACCAATTTTTTACAAATATATATATATATATATATATATTCTCATATGATAAAATTAACATAATATTATCAATATTTTTCTCTCATTACTTTTTCAATTAATTATATATAATTATTTATTTTTTGTGTTTTTATTTATCACTCAATAATATTTTACACTTTTAAAAAATAAATATGTCTTTTGATTGAAAATATCAAAATACTTTTTATTTTTATTTTTTCCTATTTAATGAATAATAGTTGTAAAACATTAATTGAAATAGTATTAAGGGGAAAAATATCAACAAATGTTACTTTAGTTATATAAAATGACAATTTAAAAAATATTGATATTTCCTCAATATGACAAGTAAAATAATAGAAGAAATAATATTTATTAACTAATTTTTAATAGAATAATGTGAAATGTGAGGATATTTTAGAATTTTCAACTAAAAAAATATTATTTTTGATATTTTTAAATGTGTGAAAACTTATACAATGATAAATAAATTTAAAAAAGGTAATAATTTATATTATTAATGAATATAAATTTCTATTGATAATTAAATCTTAAAAAATATACAGAATTTGAGAGCGAAAAATTATTACTTGTTTGATATTAACTTCTATGCTTTAATTTTAAACAAAATGCATAGCAATTCCCCCCCAAACACCTTTCTATTGTGATTGAAAGGCTGTTATGTGAAAGTAATTCGGGTTTAATTTACATAAGAAAATTCTAAGTCAAATTCTTACAGCTAATTGACTAAAAAATTTTGACTAAATATATCGGAGTTATTTCACAGTAATGTAAACCTTAAATGTGTCGGGAGAAACAAACAAAAAAAAAAAAAAAAAGGAAAAAAAGAAAACAGAAGTGGTCGGGTGGAATCTAAAAATAGATGTAAATGATAAATAATTTCAATGTGGATCTATCTAGCTAGATGAAACTCTCTTCTTCTTTTTCTTTTTCTTTTTTTTTTTGTGAAAAAATAAAATAAAATGATTAATACTACTAGTACTAACAGTAGTAACCAAACTGACCATAATAATGTATAGAATATGCAAAATTTTACAAACTGGCAATATTGTTTTCCTTGTATGTTCGATACCTCTGACTCTTGACTCTTTTCCCGGTAGCTAGCAACTCCTCTCCCCCTCAATTAATTGTCATTACACGCAAGATTTATTTATTATTAAAATAAAAAAAAAAAAAAAAAAAAAAAACAATAAACAAACAAAACCATAACGTGATTTATGTTAGACTTTCTAGACATAATTAATTAATCTTCAAAACTTGTGAGAGAGTTATGAGATCTATTCTCTCCTCCTCCTCCTCTTCTTCTTCTTCTTCTTCTCCTCCTCCTCCTCCTTTAGATCGGAGCAAAAATATCTAAACTGATAAATCCTATAACCATATATATATGTCAATGCATGCAAAGACGGATTCAGAGGTGACAAGCCTCGCACCATCTTCTCCAAACCGGGCAGTTTACTACGTGCAGAGCCCGTCAAGAGACTCGCACGATGGGGAGAAGACAACAAACTCATTCCACTCTACCCCCATTCTCAGTCCAATGGGATCCCCGGGACGACACTCTCGGGACTCCTCCTCCACCAGGTATTCCGGGTCATTGAAGCCTGGTTCCCAGAAGTCGAGTAATCATAATAATAATGGGTCTAGAAGTAGGCACCACCATCGCAAGGGAAATAATAATATTATTAAGCAGTGGAACGAGTTCGATGCCATTGAAGAAGAAGGACTTCTTGACGAAGAAGGTGTACGTAAGGGCGCCCGTCGCCGATGCTACGTTCTTGCTTTTATTATTGGTTTCTTTGTGCTCTTCACTTTCTTTGCTTTGATCCTATGGGGTGCCAGCCGAAATCAGAAACCAATTGTCACCATGAAGGTTAGGATCTTATCTATCATGAATTTCAGATTACACTGTTTTCCCCCCTTGATCATCATATATACCTACCGAGCTGTATTAGTTTGCAAACATTTCTAAATCTCTATTAAGAAAGGAAATTCTTAGTTGGGAGTCTTAATAAAATTTATGACTAATACTGGAAACTTAATTCACTGGCTAACTATAGTTTACATAATAATGCCTAATTATATGTGTGTGTGTTACTTAACCTTTCTTTTTCTTTTCTTTTTTTTTTTTTTTGGAATTTTTTTTTTTTTTTTTGGTTTGTCGATTTTATTAGAGTTTACCCTTGGTTGGAATTAATTCCCCAATAGTTAATTTTTTAAAGAAACATCACGGAGTTGTAATATGTACATATATAATACTCAAGTTGCAACCGACATAGTTATGTAGACGTTGATTTTTGTTTTTTATTACACAAACACACGTATATATATATAATTAGGTAAGCAGATGCATTTTCTTACCATTACTATATATATATATATATATATTTTGTTTTGGGAGAACCATTACTATAATTAATTACTGTAAAATTTTATTTCCATTTTTTTTTTTATTTCTTATTTAGAAAAAATTAAAATTTATTTATACAAATGTTGTCTTTAATACTCATACAATTAACATTTACAACTTAATTGTTTTTTATTAAAATATTATAAATTATAGAGCTATTAAAATATATATATATATATATATATATATATATATATATATATCAATAAAAAAAGAACTTAGATTTCAAAAGGGGAGAGGGTGTGGTATTAGAATTATGCTCACATATGGCGTGGATTTGGGTAAACATTGTGCAGAGTATTTCATTTGACCGATTTTTCATTCAAGCTGGCTCGGATTCCTCTGGAGTAGCCACAGAGATGGTGACAATGAACTCCACGGTGAAGTTCATTTTTAGAAACAAGGGTACATTTTTTGGGGTTCATGTAACATCGACGCCGTTGGATCTTTCCTTTTCTGAGCTCACGGTTGCCACCGGGATTGTAAGCACCACGAACTCATGTGGATTTTGGATTCATTACACATTCTTCAATTATATATAATATGAAAATATTAATGCACTTACAATGTTGAATGAGAGTGTATCGTGTCTGTTTTAAATATTTTGTTTTCTTTTTTGGGTTTGTCCAGATGAAGAATTTCTATCAGTCGAGGAGGAGCCGCAGAACCGTGACGGTAATGCTGATTGGCAATAATATTCCATTATACGGAGGGGGATCGGACTTGAAAAGTATGGACGGAAAACCCGCTGCACCGGTGCCCCTCAATTTGAATTTTGTGGTTCGAGCCAGAGCTTACGTACTGGGAAAATTGGTTAAGCCAAAGTTCTACAGAACTATACAATGTTCGGTGGTTTTGGAACCCGCGAAAATGAACGTTGCTCTTTCTCTAAAGAAGTGCACTTACCAGTGAAAAAGAAGTACGTATTCCTTGACCCAGGTGGGTGGCCGGGAAATGCAGTATTCTCAAGTCGCCGATGCTCTGAATATGGTGTTTATATGAAATTTGAAGTTTTAATTTTTGGGATTCGTTAATCGTTTTTTTTTTTCTTCTTCTGTTGAGGATGGGATTCGTTAACCTTGGTTATTTGTTATTTTATTTATTTTTTTTGGGATAGATCGGATGGTGAAATCATTGAATTTTTCACTTATTATATTAAAAAAATTAATATAATATTTATTAATAATTTTTTTAATATTCATTTAAGTATTGATTTATGATTATTATTAATTTTTTATTCTCTATTAAAAAGGATATATAATTAAATAATATATTAATTTTTTCAATTAAAATATACATTTTTAATTGTGTACCAAATAAATATTTTATGCATTTTTAAGAAAAGATTAAAATTAAAGTATTTTTTAATTTATATTCTTTAATTTCTTATTTATATTATAAAAAAAAAAATAATTAATAAATATTGATGGTAATACATTCATAGCCATCATAGTTTATAGTGGTTCTTGCCAAAAAAAAAAAAAAGAGGATGGATGCATGGATCTTTCCAAGTTAAGGTTGGTAGTTATACAATTACACAAGGAGAAAGACCCCAAGAAGACTACTGGGCTAAAATTGTGAGATAAGGTCATTTTTTGTGAGATTCCAATATAATTTTCACTCGAAAAGTCAATAAAAAATATTTGAACAAAATTACCACATTTTTTTTTAATTAAACTTTTTAAAAAAAAAAAAAAATAAGTTATAATTTTTTTTTTTTTTTTTTTCAGAAGGGGAACAGATATTTCCACTAGTAATGTCCAATAAGGAGTAGGCTGAAACTTCGGTTTGGGTATATGTTTGGGCTGGATCTAACGTGAGGTTGTCGATGGTGAGACTCCTGCCATATTTGCCAAATCCACCATTTTTGAGCTCAAAACACATACCCTCAAACTGGAATGTTGAGAATAAAGTAGTAGTCTAATGGTGCGATTTTATTTAGTTAGTTGTCTTTACTTGGCTTATTAAATAGAGGTATTGAGGAACGGTCTTATGCCGAATTGTAGTCGTGTATTATAATCTTGTCTTGAGGTCTCTTTAAATAGATCACAATTACTTTTGAATTAGTCGATAATGATATGAGATAAAAAAAAAAAAAAAAGAAAGACAAAAAACTGGGATGCTTATCGCCGACTAATACTGTTTTAAGTCTGTTTTTTATGCTTCCATGCGTTGGTTGACATTTCCTACGGTTGAATCTTCATTCTTCAAACACAATAATTAATTGTATTCTGTATTTCCCTTTACGTCGTCAACTTGTAGAAAACTCTCAAATTCGTGTTTCTTTTGCAAGTTGGGATAAAATAAATGATTATCTTCCCATTTTTTGCCCCATTTTCCATTCTTTTCATGGCATTGCTCTGTTAGATAATAATAGTTTTTAAACTATCAAATTACAACTTATATCCAATTAAAAAATTATTTAAACTTGAAAATTACATCTAATTTAATTTCTCATTAAAATTTTTAAATACAATTTTTTTTATTTTATTTAAACTGAATCCTTGGTTCCTTCCCCAATTTCAATTTAATTTAATTGATCTTCACTAAACCCATTTCAGATGTTACCAATAATTCATCATATTTTCAGCACTAGTTTTAGCACAAGGAATAGGGGGAAATATGCAAGTAGTGATCAGTGTTTTCTCTTCATTAGATAAAATATTATTTACAATAAATTGTTACCAAATGAGTTAAGTACTGATAAATAAGACTTAATTAACAACTCTAAAGTTTAGACCTACACAAATTGCATACCGGCATTAGGATTATTGTTCAATTTGCAATCCAAAACACCAGTGGTGCTCTGCTCAGTGACTTTTGGGGCTTGCAATTTGGATGAAGTTCAGGCAACTACGAGAAAAAAGTGGTGGGAAATAAATAAAGACCCCAAAAGAAAAAAATATAACTAGCCCACAACTTGCATATGCTATTTTTAGCAAATTGTGCATTTCCTACGTAGCTTTTGCCCCCCCCCCCCCATAGAGATAAAATATATATATTTTTCATCTTTTGGTGACTGGTCAGTGTGGTCTGTTGCATCACTAGTAAAGAAGTCGCAAGTTGAAAAAGACTGAATACCGAGAGTAGTAAATGTGAAGCTACGATTTTGGGCAAAATTATCATGCACTTTTTAGCCTGCATCTAGACAGGGAAACTGCAATTCTCGTTTTTCCAACAGTATCGTAAAAAGAAATAATAAAATAAAATAAATAATAAAGCTGTACGATACAATTCAATTGCTTCTGTACACTCTCTGATTTTCCAATCAGACTCGTTTGTTGATATCAGAAGTTAGCAATTTACGTTTGTACATTCATGTCCCCTTCCTTCTACAAAATTATATTTACATTTGAAAAAAAAAAAATCAGATGTCAGTGGTGTTTGTTGCTAAAAAAAAAAAAAAAAATTCTTCCAACACTTGGGAATTTGGCTCTGGGTCAGAATATTAACATCATCTTATCGTCACCCAGTCATCCGAAACCGACCAATCGGGTTTCTGATCATTCACTAGTTCCCGCAACCTATTTGCCGCCGATTTGGACTGCGACTCGCCGGAAAACCAAGAGTTTGACTGTGCCGGCGATGGAAAAGAGTTAAATGAGAATGTAAGAGAGGATTGTTGTGATGTCCAATCAGGAAAGTCAAATGCACTTCTGGGAGAGGTCGAGGGACCTTTTTGTGTGTCTTTCAATGGAACAGTGATATGATCATCTTGACAACCAGTAGTAGCTACAAATGGATGATCCAAAAGCATCTCGGCCGTCCATCTCTTTGATGGATCTTTAACGAAACACTTGCCCAGAAAATCTTTTCCTTCCTCTGAAAATTTCGCGGGAATTTCGGGTACTTCTTCCCCGATACCAATTTTCATCAACAGAGCCGCCATGTCGGAATACCTCCACACTGGAGCTCCGGATGCCATCTCAGCAACCAAACACCCAAGTGCCCATACGTCGGCCTCTGTACCTTGATTACCACCGGCCACCATTTCAGGCGACATGTATAAAGGCGTGCCCCTCAGTTCCCACCCAACATTTCTTTCTCCAATTTTCTTTGCCAATCCAAAATCAGCAATCTTCACGGCTCCGTCGTGGGTCAAAAGAATGTTCTGAAGCTTAATATCACAGTGAACATATCCTCTGCTGTGAATATGGTTTAGTCCCCTGAGAATTCCCTTGGCGTAACTTCGTACTTCACTTTCCTGGAAACGACGATCAGCCGAATTCTTGAGCTTATCGGACAAAGAACCTTGAGAAGCATACTCCAAGAACACATTGTACAACTTCTCTCCGTTGTCGTAGCTGTAACAGTCACCGTAGCACTGGATGATCTCGGCACAGTCTCTGAACTCATCCAAAAAGTTTTTCTCGTTAACCAATGAAACAGAATTGGAAGCCCCGCAAGATTTGACTGCCATCACTGGAGGAGGAAGGAGAGCACTAGTAGCAGAGCTTTTGCTTCTGGGTACAGCTAAATTGACGGTGCCAAAACTCCCATGACCAAGCTTTTCACCACGAACCCAGTCCATCATCAACAGTTAAAAACCTAATTAAAAACTGAAATTAGCAGAATCTTTCGGTACCTGAGAATTTTGTGTGGTTTATTATTGTTATCGGAAAGAAGAGCTGGAAATATTAATACAGAGAGAAAGAGAGAGAGAGAGAGAGAGATGGTGGGTTACAACGAACTCTGTTTCGTAGGGAAGCTGATATATATAGAAGGAATTTTTGTGGTTGAATTTATAGGAAGGGTGGGAAATGAAGTTTGCAAAAATATTTATAAAAATTAAAAAAAAAAAAGAAAAAGAAAATTATTGGCGTATGGATGTTTGTTGATCATAAACAAAATGCACGTGATAATGAAGGGATATTTCTAAGTTTCTTCTCTGCCTCTCTCCGTCTTAATCAGCTCAAACAACGTACCGGAGTTTTGAGAAACGTGGTGGATAGGGTGTGATGGACCGAAAAATCGTCACCAACTTTCTTTCCATTTTTTTTTAACGGTACCCCACGCGATTTGGATTGTGATGGTTTCGCTTCTCTCCAAATGACTAAGCTACCATTAATACTTTTTTTTTTTCCCTCTTCATCTTTTAATTATTATTTAATACTACTACTATTACTATATAGTGCGTTCTTCAAAACATGAATCATGAGAATTACTACTGTACTTTATATCTCCTTGGCATATTCTATCACGTATACCTTTTTATTTTAATATTTTATTCTTGTTATAATAGATTTAAGAAATACTTATATTAATATATTCTTTTATTTTTCACATGTTCTTCACATATATTATCAATAATAAAAAAGAAAAAAAATCATTTAAAAAATTCACTATTAATTCAATTACTATTCTTTTTTTTTTTTTTTTAAAGAAAAAATTTTGTTCACTTAACAAAATATATAAAATAAAATCTTTACCCATTAATAAGACCGTTATACCATTTGGTAAGTTTTCCGTTCATTGAATCTAGTGAAGTCACAGGGGAGGTGTTCTTATCGACAAAAACAACACTATTAGCACTAGTAATTTCAAAGATCCAAATAGACTGCGTCGAATGGAAATTTAATTAATTTTCAAGGCCATGGGGAAATTTCGTTTGAAGAAGCTTAGGTTTTTTTATCCAATAATTTGACCAATCACTAAGATTTGTAAGTTACTATTACTGGTACTAAAATGGATTTACAACCCAACCGTGAAAAAATTAAAAAAAAAAACACTAGACGGCGAATCAAGACAAGTAGCTGAAGTTGATGGACTGATCTTTCGTGTATCAGAAATCACCTTTTAATTGTGATCCTTGCAGGATGGCTAAGGGGAAGTACCTACCTTGTGGGTCCTCCCTCCTTCCGTCCCTCTCTCTCTCTCTATATATATATGTATTATATGTGGATATTTAATTATTTTTATATACATACTTATCCAAAAAAATCATAACAATACATACCTGGTGGGTCTCCTATCTCTCTACAGTATGCATGGCTGCGCACGAGGGGTCAAGTATTGGAAGTGGCTACTATACTAATTGCCATTGGCTACCACCGGCGACGTGACTATTCGTCTAACCATCTATTTTACCATTTTGTTTATTACTATTGTTGTGTTAGTTTTAACTTAATTTTATTTAAAATCGAGTCACATTAAATTATTATTATTATCATTTTTAAATTTTAAATTTTTTTTATTTTTAATGTATTTCGAATTCATAATCTTTTGAATTATAAACGAGATTGTCACCAGTTGAGTTAAACTTTTGTTACTGAAATTATTTTTAATGTAAATTTTATTAATATATAATTTTTGTTCACAAAATTTAAATTTATAACTTATAATTAAAAGGAATTTATCTTTTTTTCTTTTTTTTTTTTAATAGAATTTCATTTTAAAAAAATAAAATATTACACAAATGAATGATTTAAAATCATTCATGGTAATAGAATAAAATATCAACTTAAAAAATTTAGGTGAAGACAAAATACTCAACCTAATAAACTTAGACGAGTTAAAACTATATAAAAAAAAAAATAACACAAAAACTAAAAAATCCAGTCTAGATCTTCAATACTTTAGCCACCAACTACGAGTTTCATCTGCAAGAAATGCTCAATTTCGTCCTCTTC
>JAXGGT010000162.1:10805877-10822501 GCA_035583425.1 Marsdenia floribunda | reverse complement strand
ATTAAACCATTTTCCATCTTTGTGGATTTGAAGGCCGCCTTCATCTTGCATAATAATGGTGTATCCTGATCCATCTGAATGAGGTTTCAAGCCTGTATCCTTCCGGCGAAAATTCGAATTTTCCGGCCAAAAATGAATGGTGTATCCTGATCCCTTTCGTTTTCCTTTTTTCGCTGGGTTTTCCTTTTTTTTTTTTTTTGGGATTTAAGAGGGAACAGTGTAAGGACAATCTTGCCCTTAACAATTTATCACTTGCACGGCACCTGCTCATTTTTGGTCAGAAAATTCGAATTTTTCGCTGGAAGAACTTAATTGACTAGTAATAAAAAGATGTAGAATTTAATAGGTAAAAAAAAAAAGATTTAGGACTTATGTTAATTAATGAAAATAGTTAAGGGACTAAACCGGCCATTAGTTAAGGAGAGTTTTCATTTTTCTTAAATTAATAATAACATATTAAATTTGTATTTTTTTTGTAATACTGATAATTTTTAAAATATTAAATTTTAATTCATATATTATTTTTTAAATATTATAATTTTTTATATTAATAAATTATAGGAAAATTTACCAGTTTAGTCCTGTAACTATTTTCGTTTCTCTGATAAGGTCCTATAACTTTTTTCTTACTTTAATTAGTCCTGTAACAATTTTCTTTTACTAAAATTAGTCCTTTTGGCCAAGTGCTCAGCAGACGTGGACAAAAATTGAGGGGCATTTTTGGTAATTTCACTTTTGAAAAATATGAAAAATGAAATTCAGGAAAATTTTTCACTCCTCCAGTTGTAGGCTTTTTCTTTGAGTGAAAAATCAAAATTTCAACTGCAAATTTGGGCAAATTTTTTACTGTAAATTTGGGCAAAATTAATTTGCAGTCAAAAATTTGCCCAAATTTGCAATCAAAATTTTTATTTTTTACTCAAAGAAGACGCCCTACAACTAGAAGAGTGAAAAATTTCCCTCCATTTTATTTCTCACGATTACAGAATTGAAACTATAGAAAATGCCCCTTAATTTTTGTCCACGTTGATTGGGCACTAGAGCAACGGAAAAAATTTGGCCGGAAGGACTAATTTTAGTAAACGAAAATTGTTACGAGACTAATTAAAGTAAGAAAAAAGTTATAGGACCTTGTCAAATAAACATAAATAGTTATAGGACTAAATTGGTAAATTTTCCTAAATTATATTATAAATCATTTAAATATAAATAATAAATTTAAAATAATAAAATTATTTTTAAAAACAAAATAGGTAAGGTTGTGTTTTTCGCCACTGTCCTAGAATAGCAAACTCGGCAGCTCATAAGCTTGCCACTGTCGGTGTTTCTTTAACGCAGATGGCTCTATGGCCGGCGTCTTCTCATATCAGTGCTCTGGATGTACTTCAGGCTGATTGGTCTCGTCTCAATTAATAATATATTCCCTTTTTCTTTCAAAAAAAAACAAGAAGGTCGGATATATAAGATCTAGCCGTGAGACTTTATAAGGTCTAGTACAATACAAAATTTTTAGATCTTATCGGATAGGTTCAAATTTAAATATATATATATATATATATATATTGTTTTTTTGAATTTGTGTATAGGATTTGTAATTTTGGACATAATTTTATTGTACTAAAAGGGATATTTCGAGTTAATAATGAGTTTCTAAACTCATGCTTATATTTCATAATATTTTTAAATATATCTGCTTACAATATGCGAGGGAAGTATCACATAGTATGTGCTTTCGGGGGCAACAGTGATATCCCCTGCTTCTATCTATGCAATATATATATATATATATATATATTAGGGCAAACTATCCTAGTTGCCCCTAAATTTTCCTCGATTTCAAATTTTGCCCCTGAACTAAAAAACGTTTATAACTTACCCTCCAACTTTTAAAAGGGTCTACAAACTGCCCTTCCGTCAATTTTGACCGTTAAGTTGATAAACGGTCAAAATTTTGACATTTTTAAGACCAAATTTAGAGGTATTTTTGTCCATTCACAGAAAATTAATAAGAAGGTAATCAAAAATTTTAAAAGAACTTAATTTTAAGAATTAAAAAATTATGGGTCATTATTTAATTTTATCTATTTTAAAGTTAAAGATTAGGATTTAATTTATCTTCTTCTCTTCTCCTTCTTTCTCGCCGCCGCCACTGCTTCCACCAACTCCTCAGCCACCTCCATCAACTCCATCAACTGCCGCGGCCACCACCACCAACTCCACCGCCGCCACAACCAACTCCTCGGCGATGACAGAGGAAGCAACCCGCCTGATGAATAGCACCCCTTCCTGCATATCCTCACGAACAAACACAACCCCTACACAAACCTAGGAGCACCCCTTCCTGCATATCCATACAAGATACGAGTAGGTAGCAAGAGTCCCTCGGCCATACAACCTAGAGAACCCGCGGCTCACATTCTCAAAGCCATGTCCCTCGACATAATGGGCCACAAGAATGCAGATCTGAAATTGCTAAACCTCTGTCACCGGCAATCAAGAAAGGATTGTCCGAGAAGGAGAGTGGAGATGCCCTGTTGGAGTGCAAGAATCCCTTAATATTGCTGGGTTTTGTTTCTTGTTTTGTTGGTGGTGGTGATTTGGAGGAGAAAATAGGAGAGAATTCAATGAGGGATGGCACAGATATATAGATTCAGTTCAAATTTCTTTAGAAAAGGAAGAGGAAAAAGGAGGGAAGATGACAGCAGTGGCGACGGAGGTGGCGGCTGCGGCGAAGGTAGAGGTGGCAGTGACGGCGGTACGGGGGAGGCACACAGAAAAAAGAAAGAGATTTAAAAATTTTAAAACCCTAATCTTTAAAATTTTAAAAAATTATAATATTTAACTTAAAAAAATAAAAATGCATAATGACCCATAACTTTCTATAATATGACTATTGACTACCTTCTTATTAATTTTTTATGAATGGACAAAAATACCCATAAATTTTATTTTGAAAAAGTCAAAATTTTGACCGTTTGTCAACTTAACAGTCAAAATTGACGGAATGACAGTTTGTGGACCCTTTTAAAAGTTGGAGGGCAAATTATGAACGTTTTTTAGTTTATGGGCAAAACCTGGAATCGGGGATAGTTCAGGGGCAATTGGGATAGTTTACCCTATATATTATTATATATTATATATATAGTGTACATATACTTATATTAGTTATAATTTCAATATTTATAATTTTAATATTAAATATATAGATATAATATTTTTATATATAAATATTTTAAAAGTATTTTAGTAATTATTATAATTTTTTTAATTGGTTAGTTCTAGTTTAGACTATTTTCTAATATATAATAGGAAAATTGGTCGATTTAGTTTGATAACTATATTTGTTAATTAATTAAAGTCCAAAATTTTTATTTTTAACTTATATCTTTTAACGAGCAACTTATTAAATTATTTCAGCCAAAAATTTACATTTTTCAGTCAAAATTCGTCACGTATCGGATACATGATGATTTTTTGAGGGGGCAAAATAATCCAAACACTGTTCTTCTCTTTGTTTCTCTCCGGACTGTGAAACAAAGAGAATGGCTAGGCCATTGCAGATGGTGAGAAGCTAAACCCTAGTGGATTTAGAGTTCCGTAGCATTTTAGATACTTATTGTGCAATTTATTCCTTTCAAAAGGCGTCGACAGCATCGTCACTGCTTTCTTATTAGGATTATCATTATCAGAACCAAGTATATGATGAATTTTGACCAAAAAGTTTAAATTTTTAGCCAAAAAGACTTAATAAGCTGTTCGTAAAAAAATATATGACTTACCAAGTTAAAAATAAAGATTTTGGACTTTATTTAATTAATAAAAATAGTTATAGGACTAAACTAACCAATTTTTCTATATAATAAGTTAAACATTTTTAGGCTGTTAGAATTACTTATTAAGTTTTATAGAGATATTGGTAAGGAAGATTAATTTAGAGACCTTGGATTACATTTGGTTACATTGAATTTGAGTTGTAATTTTAATTTTTAAGTAATATGTAATTTATGGACTAATATTATTATTTTGCGCGTGATGTCAATATGTAAGAATACCACACTAGGATTTACCAAAAAGACAAAAAGAAAAAAAGAATACCACACTAGGTTTTAGGTCATGACACTCTCACTTCATTCCATTAATTTAATACCCACTGGGGATCATCACTTTGTCATAGAAAATATTTATATAAGTTATCAAACCGTTTCAGAATCTTAACAACAATCTAAGGTCATGAAAGAGAGAGCAACTAAAGGAAAAGATTTGATCAGCAATTTGCTACCACAGAGCAAATAATGGCTTCAGCTTCTAAGAGATTGCTAACTATTTTATCATTTTCTGATAAAAATATTGCCATTAAGGATGAGAGATGAAGAAACTTTAAATGCCATTTAAGGGCTATCATTTACAGCAGAAAAAGCAATTACTAAGAGAACCCATCTTTACATGCTTAAACAAGAAGATTTTATGGGATGCCCTAGGAGACCGATGAGCTTGACCATCTGTTACTGAGTTTCTCATCTCTTGAGCTTTCATCTCAGCAGCTCTCAACTTGTTCAAGATCTTATCCATGGATGCTGATCTTTTCTTTTCTAGTTTCATCTGAAATATTTCAAGGGGAAAACATAATAAGAAATTACAATATAGAGCTATCAGAACAGCTGGTGATCTCTTCTAAGATTGTGAATAGCTAATAGATACAAGAGCATCATCCAATTATACAATACCTCTAGTTTCCGAATTGCTGCTTCTGCTTTTGCCTTCTGCAAGTTTTCCCAAGCAGTAATCTTGGCTTCTTCCCTCTGCAACCTGCTAAAATAAAACATGAGTAAATTACTAATATTTGTAATCTCTTCCATGCAAAACCTCAAAGATAATGCATTAAGTACAATTTCTTCTTTTATGTTCCCTATTCTGTCTATTTAGGTGCAGAAATTGAACAGATTCATCAGCTGCAAGGTCAGAAATATATTTGGGTAGATTGATGCAGTGTGTTAAACAGAAAAACAGAAGAAAATCAAGGGATATACCAGTTTGATGTTCATGTTTCCACTTTTAAGTAATGTTTTTCAGGGTAAAGATATGACATATATTCCATCACTTGAAAGGCAGTAAACATCAGAAGAAAGAAAAATTACTTCAATGCATTTTTAGCAGTGCTTGCTACATCCCAAGGTGAAGCCAAGACTTTTACATCTGATGAACCTTTCTTGATCTTCCTTGACAAATGTTTCCTGGATGGCCTTGTGATTGTAGCATCATTGTCTACCTGTACATCTCTGACTTCAACAATAGCAGAATTGTAGCTTTGAGGCTCTGCTGCAATTGGCATTGAGGCACGGAAGGTGGAGAATGATGATCTACCATTAAGAGATGAATGAGTGCTGCCCTCAGGGCTCATTTGGGTTGCCATGTCCCTTCGTGATACAACACGGGACATGGGACTTTCTGCATCTTTTGCTTTACCATTTGGCTCATTCAAGTTATGATTTCCTGCAGTAAATTTAAAATAGGAGTATTAAGTCCCGCAGACATTAATGTCCAGTGTGAGGAGAGAATTAAAGAGTATGCAGCTCTTATAAAACATATCAAAACACATCCCAAAAGGAATACTAGCAAAGGAATTCTGACTCTCAAATGCTTCACAAAGAGAATGCTCAATAGTCTGACTTTAGTACCTAATTTTCTAGGTTAGCCAAAAGGAAAAGTCCACACTTCTTTTGGAATGATGTTTCCCAAGCTTTCAGCTTCTAACCATCTACTACATTGCCTGGCATTACGCAACAATATTAACAAGCCACTTTTTCACATCATAGTGAATGGAAATCCCTCCCTCCTCCTGACCCATCTGTCCTTCAATAAGCTGATGGAATCGTAACTTTTCACGGAGGATGCATGCATTTGGAGAGAAAGGATGCACACATTAAAGAAGGCAGAGCTAGGTAAGGGTTCCTTTATCCTAAGTAAGGTACATTTGGTCAAGCACATCATGATAGTGAAACAACAACACACATCACTGTAGTGGGAATTGGGACTAGATCGGATACCACCTTGAAGGCACATATCAAATCCACACCAATAATTTTCCCCTTTGGACAATTGCCTTCAAAGCTCCAGGAGGCTCAAAACCAGAATAATCTTTCCTATACCAGCAAAAATAATAGAAGATATATGCCTGAAGCAAAAATGCGAAGAGTGCAGGATGCTCAATCTCAGAAGTACAAGATACTAATCATAGACTAATGAAAAAAATTGAAAGTACTTTTCCTATAATAGAATCATCGATCAGCCAGAGAGTTTCTTTCCCTTTCAACGTAATTGCTTCACAACCAGATGGGCAATGGCTATAGATCTCAGTTAGAAGTTTCAAAGTGTCTATAGATTCTTCAATGGATTCTTAATATTACAAGTACAATCATAGAACTTTTAACAAATAATGTACCACAGGTTACACACTCAGTCCAGTACAAGTCATGCAGGTGATCATGTATGATATATTTTCACTTTTCATTCTCAGTAAAATGATTGACAACTCAACTACTAACAGAGAAGAGAAAGAACAAAAAGAATAAGCGACTACTGTCTGTACCTTGAATGGTGGGTATGGAAGGCTCATTTAGCATATCTGTCAATCCAGGTAGAGTAGTAGACTGAACAAGTGTGTTCTCTACAAATGAAGAGGTAGATTTTGCACCATTCCCCATACTATAATGAATGGATAAACCATCAGGTACCAATACACCAGTATTAAAGGGTGAACCAGCCATAAAGTTCCTCCCACTCCCACCTTCTAGCACTGGCACGGCAGGGGAGTAATTAGGCAAGTACATAAGACCCGGAGCACCCAGAGGACCGCTCTTTGATTTTGGCCGCCTATGAGGCTGCAGAGACGAAGTCTTGCAGGAAGCATACCCTGATACGGGACTAGTAATCCATCTTTCAGCATCATCCCACTTGGAAGGTAAAGCCCTTCCACTATTGAATGGCATCAATGCGGCAGCACCAATATGCCTTCTGCTACTGTTCGACAATGGAACTCTCTCTGACATCCAACCCTTCTGGATTCCTCCAGCATAATTATCACCATACTCAGGTGTTCCTGGACTTGTGTATGCCCCTGAATTACCTATCGAAGCAGAATTTTTCTTCATGACGCTCTCAATTGTAGCAAAATGCTGCTGGCTGCATTTCTTCCTCAACTATTCGTGTTCATAATTCTGCCAAATATCCCTGTTTATCGGTTAGTTTAACAGAAAGTTAATAAGTTCAAGTTCTAGGGACAAAAAGACTGTGAGGCCGTTTGGTTCATACTGAGGCAAATAAAGCTGGGCATTCACTATTTTCCTAAATCTCAGACCACAAATGTACCATCATTACTCACTCTAACCACACAAATAGCTACGGCGCGTCAAGTAATAGAAGGGTACTAATATTTCTTTCTAAGTGAAGGCCAAAAGTCTGAAATCTGGAGAGCTCTGTACCACTGTTACTCCGGGAAGAGCGAGTACTGCCAACTACTGAGTCGGACAAAGCCTTGAAATTTCAAATGGCAGAAACCCCATAAACTTTAACCGAGAGCGTAAAGTTCAGAAGCATCAAAAACTCAACAAGCCACGCCCCCGTTCGAAACTAAGAACCCAGTCCCTTTTTTTTGGTCATAGAGCTGGATCCCTATTCCCTTGTTTCTCTTATGCTCAACTTCAACCCGAAGTTTCTCCAGGTACCAAAGACATAGAAGAAAAAGACGTAGGAAACAGAAAGGGAAGCAGTAAAAGAAGCAAGAAAACAAATGCGAAAGCCTTTTTAGCCAACTTACAATCTACCGACTGGGTCTAGAAGTGTGGAGCTTTTTCTTTTCCTGCCCATCTAGTGCTGCCAGAAATAGTACTCCTTTTTTTTTTTCTTTTTTTTTGTAATTTGGTTGCTAGTGGTTTAACCTCATCGATGGTTTCTCGCTTGCACTAGATCGACTGTTGCAGAAAGGGTTGAATAATGTATGATTTTGAAGAAGAAGAAGAAGAAGAAGAAATTAATATACTAATCAGTGGAAGGTTCAACTTCAAGAATGGACTGACTATATACTGTGTGAACTGTGAATGTACATTCGTGCCGAGTAGGAGAATTAAATTAAAATACTATATATATATATAACCATAGAACAGAATAGGAGACTTGGCATAACCATTAATAATACTAGAAGGATATTTGATGAAAATAAATAAATAAATAAAAGAAAGAAAGAGATTCTGACAAATGTGGACTTAGATATTTGGTTCTTGAATTTAATTGAAGGAGGGAGAGTCGCAGGTTTTGTCCTCAGAAGAGCCAAAGGAGGAGGAGTTGGCCTATGTTGTCTGAGAGTGAACTCAGACCATGTGAGGAGTGCCATAATTTAAGGGAAGGGGAGAATGGAAAACAGTAGTAATTTTTAATCCCATGTGAGTTTGTGACTTTGGAATTCTCTTCCTTTTCGTTTCTTTTCATATTTACGTTATCTCAATTCACATGCTGACCGCTTTTTCTTTTTTTTTTTTTTCAACCTTCTACGATTAATTTGGGAGGAATCTATGGGGGTATATCCCTAAGTGAGAATTGAACTAAAGTCCTCCACTTGACAAGTCATGTGGAGACACTTAAGCAAAAAAAACTACACCACTATAGACTACCACCTTATTCTCGTTAACCGATCTTTCCTTTCACCGCCAATGAGTTTCCAAACGCTGCTTTGCCTCTTTTTATTGTTATTATTATTATTATTAAAAGCTAAACTAAAATAATTTAGACACCAAATAGTAAATAGTCATCTTATTTGTGATTTAAAAAGTTATAAAAAAAAATACATCAATTTTTTTTTTTTTTTCAAAAATGAATACATATTTACAAAATGAATCTCAATGTTAATATTAAGTATACACATGTATGTGTGTATAATAATAAACTTTAAGATTTTTAATTATCAACTCAAAAATCAACATCTAAATCTGATTCATATTTAGTTTATAATCTCTTGCTACATATTTAAGATTTTCTATAACAAGAAAGAAATCTTTAAAAAGGAAAAGAAATAAAGAAAGAAATAAAATGAAGCAAGGAAAGGAAAATATACTTAAATGTTTGTCAAGAACTTCTTTCTCTATAAAACATAAAAGAAAAAAAAAAAAAAAATTATAACTTCAAGAATAAATGATAATAAGAAAGTTTCCGATTGGTCCAAAATGACAAAGAATTTAATTTTTTAAGTAAAATCTCAAGTTTAAAGATATACATCTTTCTTGTGGCATTTTTGTCACTGTCATGACTCGAACCCATGATATTTTAATTATAAATAAGAATGCTTAACCAACTAAATTATACCTTGTTGTCAATAAAGATGTCTATTTTTTTTTTTTTAATGACAGTATTTTAAATAGATCTCAACTATATGCAGTATATTTAAGTCATGTCTACATTCAAACTAATCAAGCTTCAAACCTAGTAGATCTCTTTTGAGATATAAGTTTTGATCTTAAGTAGTAAAAGACTACATACGTGAATGTGATTTTGAACCTCCTCCTCAAAAATTAGAATCCTAACTCATCTTTTGTTGCTATTATTATAAAATAAAACTTATTTTAAATGTTGGATTGAAAATATTTGTAACAAATTATAAATTTATTAAATCATTTAATTGTTCATTAGTAGATGACCTACCACACTGTGTTTTGAAACACAAAGGAAAAATAAAAATTAATCTCTGGTCAGTGTGAGAAAAATCCATCCAACCTAATTTAAGTCCTTCTCATAGTATATAAATAGTAAAATAAAAATAAATAAATTTAAAATAATACACCACAAAATATTTAGCTACAATTAATTATTATTATTATTATTTTGGAACAAGCCAGTGCGATAAAATATTATTCTAAATGACCCCACACCACACGACATTCTAATTATAGTATTAGAATTAAGTAAACGAATTAAATATAATTACTATTATTATTACAAGATTATAGGACTCTTGTATTTCAATTAAGAATCAAACCAACTATTATAGCCCCGTTTCTTCGGATTCTGGCAACTGGCAACTGGCAACTGGAAATTCGAATTTCTGTGAAAATTTAATTTAGTTGGCAGATAGCAGATGGCTGTTAGCAGTTAAAAATTCTTATCTTTGACATGAAAAAGTAAAAACATGATTTAAAAAAAAGAAAAGAAAGAAAAGATTGAGCGAGAGAGAGAGAAGAACTATAGATGATAACATGTTCAATAACTAAATAATGCCCATAATTGAAATGATCTAAAAGTCTTAAGTTAATAATATCTTGACGGAGAACAATGTGGTAGTCTAGTGGTGTGGCTTCTCTTATTTACGTGTTTTCATGTGACTTGTCAAGTGGATGTTTTGAGTTCGAATCTTGCTAAGGATGGTCTTGGCTGCTATCTTGAGGGTTTATCCCCCATAGATCTCTATCAAGTGGAGGTTATGAATTCGAATCTCATCAGGGACGATCTTGTGCCGAATTTCAACCCTGTGTTGCTATCTTGAGGGTCTACCCTCATAAATCCCTCACAGATTAGTCGATAAGGGTACTCAATTACAAATATATATATATATATATATATTGTGAAGAAAAAAACAGGGGTAAGGTTTGTACTTTCTAGCTAAGGGTAAACATGAATGAATTATTTATAGGAATGGGTCCTTTTCATGTTGGCGGGGTAATTTGGGTTAGAGAGTGTTAAATGAATGGGAATGCGGTCTGTCCTGCAATGCAATAAGCTGTCTATTTCCTTTTGTTTTTTTTGTCTATTTACGTTTTGTTTTTATTCAAACTCGTAATTGTACTTTCATCTCCGATAATTGACACCATCTAATTAATAAGATTTCATTCTGATTTTCTTTTGAAGCAATCCATCTAGAAAGACAAATGCTTTCGTTTTAATCTTTAGTGCGAACAACGTTTCATTATCTAACTAAAAAAAAACACACGAAGTTAGTACTATAAAAATAAAATTATTGATCCTTTAACTTGTATGTAAATAATACTAATATGCTTTTATATTATACTTAATAAATCATTAAAAAAGTTTTTAGTCAATAATATATGCATATATATATATATATATATATATTGTAATTTGACAAGTATTTTAGAATTACCAAAATAGAAATAATGGGAAATATTAATAATTTATACTTTGTTTGTAAATTTGAAGAAAATAACTCTTTAATAAATACTTCTTTCAAATAAAATGATCAAAATTGTTAAACTAATATATATAAGATTTTTTTTAAAAAAAAAAAAATTAAAATTTTAAAGTATATGATAATTTAATATAGTATTTGAAATATTTCTCGAGATAGTATATACTCATATGAATTAGTATAAACTAATTCAGAAAAAAGGAAAATTGGTCATTTTAGTTCCTATACAAATTTTGTTTGGACTAAGAGTCCTTATTTTTTATTTTTGGATAAACGAATCCCTATTCTTTTTTTGTTTGGACAAAGGATCCCTATTTTTTAATTTTTGGATAAACAAATCTTCATTTTTTTTTTTTTTTTGTTTAGACAAATGGATCCTTTTGACCAATTTTATTTAGAAAAATGTGTTAATTTTTACATGATTTATTATTCTATATGGTGTGATGATAATATTTCATTTTATTTTTTAATTTCTCATAATTTCTCTTTTCTCCTGTTGTATTTTTGGACAAAAATTAGTCAAAATAACCTATTTGTCCAAATAAAAAAAGAATAGAGATTTATTTATCCAAAAATAAAAAATAGGGATCCCTTTGTCCAAACGAAAGAAGAAGGAATTTGTTTATTAAAAAATAAAAAACAATGACCCATTTGTCCAAGCGAAATTAATATCAGGACTAAAATGATCAATTTTCCTTCAAAAAAACCCAACCCAAATCCTCCTTAGATAAAGGTAAGTGGGTGAAAGTACATCTCTAGAATTCCATATCAATATCCCTAGAGGGAGAGAGACTTTTAAAAAGAGACCTTTCTTTTACTCTTCTTTCTTATTTGAAAGACTCTCGATTCTAACTTAATCATTGAAAGGTCCTTTTTGGAGATAATATCTTCAAGTTATGGATTGTATTGTCTTGCACGTATTTATCTTTAATTAAATAATTGAATACGGACCGACGTTCAATCGTGACAAATTATCATTTTCACTTTCTTTGATACTCAAGTGAAAGTGTAAAAAATTATGAGTTCGACTATTGTATTTGCTTCTATTTGTTGAATATTGTTTACTTCTTGTTAAAAAATAAAAATAAAAAAATAAAAATTAACACTTATCAAATGTATTAATTGGTCAAATTTAATCATTTTTAATTTATTTAATTTTAAAATATATATATATATATATATATATATATAACATTTAAACAAAAATATTAATATTATTGAAAATAACATGTAATTCAATTGATTAAATAATTTTATTTATGATGAAAATAGAATATAAAAGGTATAATATCTTTTAAATATATATATATATATATATATATATATATATATTAATAGTATTAAACTTAAAAATCACGTTAGATGTTGATGCGATTTTTAGGAGAGATGAAACGTAAGAATAAAGAACTCAATGGATGCTTCTCATATGAGCAGAAAATGGAGAGTGAAAAGGAGAGGTTAGGGTGGCGTCGTGCCTAAATTTGCTCCACCTTTTTTTTTTTTTTTTTTTTTTTTTTTTGTTAATTTAAAATTTGCTCCACTTAAAAAGATGTGTAAGAATCTCAGATATTTGAAATGTGCATTCATCAATGAATTTGTTCCTTAAAAACAACTGTTGCTGTCACTGTATCTCATAATCTGCCTTTCCATTGGTTGGGATATCTCATTTCACATTCCACCACGTTTATATAAATATATTGTTAATTTGAAAATTTTTTTTTTGTACAATAATAATGATATCACTTAGTAAATTATACGTGCTACCAAGTTCATAGTTGTGATATGGTCACTATCCACGACATATTCAAAATTTCTTTTATAATTCGTTATATAAATATATTTTATAAAATATCTTCACACTTTTCTACGAATTTCAATCTTTTTTCTTTTTTTCCAAATTTAGAATATATCCATATATATTTATGTGGACAAAGGAAATTACAAGTTGTTTCTTATTATATAATATGTAGTTCACTCACAAAAAGGAATTATGAATGGTTCGTTTCTTTTCTTTTTTTTTTTTGTATTTGGTCAGTTTATTGCTTAAAAAAAAAAAAATAGACATAGCATATGGTTGGTCTATTTTCTCAAATACTAACATGGACCTACAGTTACTATGTTTAGAAAGGGTCTTCCTGCCCTCCCCCGCCAAAATACAGTCATCACCCTTATATCTTCTTCATGTTAATGTACGTTCTCTTTCTATTTTTGCAACTACCAGTTGTTGTTTAGAGTTATTGTGTAGGTCAACAATTCCTAATTTTTATTTTTATTTTTTTTTGGTAATTTGAGAAAAATGAAATTATTTTTTAAAATTAAATTTTTATTTTTTCCTGAATTATTATTTAAATATAATTTTATTTTGAAGAAAATAATTTTTTATAGCATTACAATTGTTGTTTCTCCTAAAATTGGTGGATCACCATTTATGCTATCTGAATTTTTTTACTTACTTTCCACCTTTACACCAAAACAGATAAAATTGGCACATTGACTTGGAAATGCTTTCTCTCTCTTAACGACCGCACTCGTGGAAAGTGGTCAAAAGTAATTTTTAAATAAATCTACCGTAGCCATAAGCCATGTCATGTAAACACGTGTCAAATATTTTCCCCCAAGCTGAGCCATGGAATCTGCGTCACTGGTGCTCAGCTCCACTTGCCTGGATTGGCTCACAATCCCTGCAGCCCCACCTTAAACATCGTCACAGTCACCACCACTCTTTATTTTCCTCCGGCCTCAGTTTTCCAACTATTAACTTGGTCCTGCCGATGCCGATTTCTTTTAGTAGGACTACAAATCAGAGGCCGAACAATAACATAATTTGATCACTTCTCTTCGTACACTTGTTGAATATATTAGGAAAGTTTCAAGAAATTTTCTTCTTCTTAGCACAAAATGACTTCCACAGTTTTTTTCAATTCAATGAATCACTCAACTTTACTTCTTTCGAGAACCCATTTTCCATCTTCGATACCCAAAGCTTCATCACTGGAACTTTATCAATTCTTACACCAGCAGAGGTGCTACTACTTCAGGAACCATGAGAGCGGGCATCATCTTAAGAGGACGTCAAGGGTAAAGGCCACACTGGCTGAAGCCTCTGAGGTCGTACTACCTACAGAGAGCTCTGGTCCTAAAGTTGGGGAGAATTTGAAACAGCCCCAGAAGAAGTTGAGAATTCTTATTGCTGGTGGGGGTATTGGAGGTCTTGTTCTTGCACTGGCTGCAAAAAGAAGGGGTTTTGAAGTACTTGTTTTTGAGAAGGACTTGAGTGCCATAAGAGGGGAGGGGCAGTATCGGGGTCCAATTCAGATACAGAGCAATGCCTTGGCCGCTTTGGAGGCTATTGATATGGATGTTGCTGAAGAAGTTATGAGGGCTGGTTGCATTACAGGTGATAGGATTAATGGATTGGTCGATGGTCTTTCAGGGAATTGGTGAGCATCTAGTACTTTGTTCTTTCAACTGGTTTATCTTCAGATTTGAAGCTCATAGCTTTTCGATTTCGAAGCAATTTAATACCTTATATGTGAATTCCTTGTTATTTCCTAGAATTAAAAAGCTACTATCCTTTTTCCAACTGATGCGAATTGTGAGTTCTTTATCCTTGGAGAAACTATAAAATTTCAAGTTGTTGAATCTGCGAACTGAACTTCAAACTGTTGAACTAGATGAGCCTTGCTCCTCTCTATTTATTGATATTGTCCACGTGTTGGCCTCTTTATTAAGAAATTGTGTTTGGTTCACCTTCTCTATCAGTTGAAGCTTTTAGATGCGGTAGAAATTTAAGGAAACCACCTTTTAAAGATAAAGAAATTGGGAATTTAAAAAGGGAAAAAAGGTCTGCTTTGAGTGAGTATTCAGTATGATCGGTCTAGTAGTGTAGACGTGTCTCAGAGGACAGTGCTAGATGATTAATCCTCTTGAATGTAAAAGAAGAACATGTTACGTAGCCAGCATTGTATTTGGCACTTAGTCATGGACCTATTTATTGAATTCTGAAACTAAACAAACAACTAACCACATATTCTAGGAATCTACTTTTCGTTTTATTTATCTTTTGGAGTAACTTTATCAGGTAAATTAATAATTGACTCGCTTGAAATGACATTATCAGGTACATAAAGTTTGATACATTCACTCCTGCCGTAGAAAGGGGGCTTCCAGTTACTAGAGTTATCAGCCGCATGACATTGCAGCAGATCCTTGCTCATGCTGTTGGAGATGATGCTATTTTGAATGAAAGTAATGTGATCGACTTTGAGGATAATGGTCAAAAGGTACAATGGACTCTGACTTCGGTTGACTTTTAGTGTAAAAGAGAAAGACCAGTATATTATTTGCTTAAATTTGTTTCAGTATAATCAGTCTTCAACTCCCCCAACCAAAAAAAATACAAAAGAATCAGAGACAAGCTCCATAAACTAAATTCACTTATTTTCAGGCTTATATTTCTCTATCTTGGTTACAAATATAGGTTACAGTGACTCTTGAGAATGGACAACGCTATGAAGGCGATCTTCTTGTTGGTGCTGATGGAATATGGTCAAAGGTACTCATTATTATATATTTGTAAGTAGTCATTTTTAATTGATAGCACAGAACATAGATTTTAGATAAAAAGAAGAAGAGTATGCACAATCTATATAGCAGTAATTATTAAAGGATATATGAAAATGCTATCACTTTGTAGTCTTATCTTGTTAACTTGAAAACAAAGAAAAATTGTTTACATTTGCTGATTAGCTATTGTCTGTTGCACCCCTTATTTAATTTTATTTCCTTCTAAGTTTTAGAAATAATTGCTACACTGGCTAAATGAGGTTTCTGAGCTGGAATATGCCATTATTTTGAAAGAATATGAGGATTGAAGCATTCTAATATTTGACAATTGCCTTTTCCTTCTGGTACTAAAATTCATGTTTTTCATACATCTCCACGATCCTAAAACTTAAACAATTGCTTTAACTCTTTTGCAGGTCCGCAGAAACTTGTTTGGGCACACTGAACCCATATATTCAGGCTATACTTGTTACACTGGGATTGCAAATTTTGTTCCCGTTGATATTGAGACCGTCGGGTGTGTACTTTGTTTGTTGAATAACATGAGTTGCATTGTTATATTCATTACCTTTTAGTTTTGAATCTCAACAAGAATTTCTCTTCTTAAGGTACCGAGTGTTTTTGGGCCACAAGCAGTATTTTGTTTCTTCCGATGTTGGTGGAGGGAAGATGCAGTGGTATGCATTTCACAAGGAACCTGCAGGAGGTGAAGATGATCCCAGAGGTAAGTAATTTTCAGATGTGTTGAACTATCCTGATTCAGATGCTTGCGCTCTTTAATGCATGAAGAGCCATCATGAACTTTAGGCCTTCAATGGCAAGATTGACTAAATCTGTGTACAGGAGGATCTTGTATTTTTACATTTGTGTTTT
>JAXGGT010000162.1:10775414-10790052 GCA_035583425.1 Marsdenia floribunda | reverse complement strand
AGACAACAAACCCCCACCTTTGCACAGGCCCCGGACCCGAGAGAAAAAGTCTCACAACTACCACCTTGTTGTAACCCCTTATAGGTATTTGATCATAAGAGTCTAATCCTAAGTTTTGGATGGTAGAAAAGTCACCAACGGTCGGTCTTAATTAAAGATGAGAGCAAAGCGAAAATTAAAAAAAAGAAAAAACTGTTTTGTTGTCGAGGGATAATGTGGAGGCAGGGGTCCATTGGTTGGACAAAAGATTAAAACAAAAAATCACCAGAATTTGTATCGTTTCGGACTAGTTGTGGGCAGCATTCCTCTCTTGTCTACCTTTCCTGCATCTCACATCCATGTTCCCCCTTCTCCCCGTGATAAGTCAAGTCACCGCTCCTTCTTCTTTTTCTTTTTCTTTTTTTTTTTTTTTATTTGCCGATGAAAGAAGAAGAAAGAAAAAAAAAAAAAAATGAAGGTGGGGGTGGGCGGTGGTGATATGGATGATGATAAGGAAGCTTTCGCATTAAATAGGGTTAGGTATTAATTCAAGAACGGAAGATAGATAACACTTACTATGTATATATATACATGGAGGAGAATCTTTTACCAATTATTCTCCAAAGAAATCATGCATGCAAACCATGGGGTTGATTGGGAGGAATCAAATAAATTTTTTCTTTCTTTCTTTTCCTTTTTATCATAAAAAAGTTGCATTTTTTTTTTTTTCTTGTGAGTACGACCATATTGAAGAAGAATATAGATTCTTAAACAAGAGCAAAAAAAAAAAAAACAAAAAAGTTCGGAAATTACAATCATTATTTTCAACTTTTGGAAAGAACTAGGATTATTAGCTTTGGATTTTGTAGTTTTTGTTCTGATACCTTTGTTTCCAAACTATAATACTATTGTTAAAGTTGATTGGGCAAGAAACCAATGACTTCAACATGGCGTGCAAAGAAAGATAGATTGAGATAGATTGTAAGTAGGCAAAATATATATAATATATATATAACTGCAGATTTTGACTAATATATATATATATATATGGAGCTTAATTTTCTTTTTTTCCTTATGGAATGACTGGTCTGGTATAAATTTCAATTATACGTAAAAATTTGAAGATATGTTTATATTTAAATTAATTTTCATTTGAGTTAGATATTGATCTCTTTTGATCGATAAACTTTAATTCTGAATTTTAAATAATTACATACGTGAGCACAATTTCAAACTTAATATTTCACTTAGGAAACTTGGTTGGTTTAGTCCTCTAATTATTTTCATTAATTAACATGCGTTCACAATCTTTTTTTTTTTTTAACCTATTAAGTCCTATATCTTTTTACGAGCAGCCTGTTAAGTCCTTCCGGCCAAAAATTTAAATTTTTCGGCCAAAATTCATCACGTGCCGAGCAGATGATGATTTTTTAAGGGCAAAATCATCCTCTTAAGTATTATAAAACTGTAGACTAACTGCAAGGTCTTATAAAGCTATTTTTTTTCATATAAAGAGGACGATTTTACAATTAATCTAAGTTCACAACTTTATAATACTCAAAAGGACGATTTTACCCTTAAAAAATTATTACGTGTCCGACACGTGATAAATTTTGGCCGAAAAATTCAAATTTTTGGCTGGAAGGACTTAATAGGCTGCTCATAAAAAGATATAGGACTTAACAGGTTAAAAAAAAAAAAAAATTATAGACTTATATTAATTAATGAAAATAGTTAGAGGATTAAACTGACCAATTTTCCTTTCACCTAAATAGAGCTAGTTAGTTTGATGATATAAAAAAGGCTGGTGGGAGGATGCATGTCTAATACGAAAGAATCATTCTGTAGGGCATAAAAAATAATCTTAAACAAAGGCTGAGAGAGATTCACCAACCCATGTGCACCATCCAACTTCAAACAATAAACAAATTTATATATACATATATCTATATATATATATGTGTGTGTGTGAAAAATGGAAAAAGGACAAAAGCAAAGAAGAAAAAAAAAAAAAAAAAATTGGGGGGTCGGGGGAGAGCCATCTAGACTAGGAATTGTAGTAGGGAATAATGGGCCGTTAAAGCCTAGTTTCCGAAAAAATGGATAGCGCTTCATTTCTTCATTGTTTATGAACACGATAAAGCGGCAATAATTCTTAATTCATTACTTTTATGGGTTCTGACAGCGATGGATTTTGGCTCATAAATTAAATATTACTATTTTATCCTATTTAGCTTGGGACGTCCCATTTCAATTCACATAGAAATTTCGTTCTTTTTTCTTCTTCTGTCGAATAATAATTAGAGGGAGAAAAAAAAAAAAGAAAAAGTGTAATATTTAGTATTAGTAACGTTAAAAAAAAAAAAGAAAAGACCAAATTGATTTTAATAATGATTATTAGAGATTATGGGACTTGGTGGTATAATACGAGAAAGATCAAAATGAAGGACAAAGAGTGAAGCGATTGAGAGGGTATCGCGCGTGATTGCAGTCAGCATCGTGGTTTTGATGCTAAATCTACTTTGTCATCTATAAGCCAATATCAGTGGTTGAGAAGAACTTAACTTATTGCTATTAACGGGAAACGTCATGGTAACGTTCATTGGGGAAAAGAAAAAGCAGCATTTTAAAGTAAAATTAGGGAGCCACGCCCCCCCACCCGTGTGCTGAATCTGATCATACCTTTTCGTAATATCTAAATCTAATCTAATCTCTCTCAACCTATATTTCTAGATATAGATAGCTACACAGAAAAAGGAATACCCTCGAACTTTAAAACGTGCCCGAATGGCAGATTAAAGATAAGAATAGGCATCTCTTTCTTCAGGGTGATGCGGCGTTCGTGTGATTCAATGGAATAAAGTGAACTCCTATTTTTTCGCTTTAGATCGGTACACGGCAAACCCTACCTTTTACCCCCAAGTTTCTTTAGATCCAAACTTTATTTTTCTCTTCTCGAAAGAAAAAGAAGAAAAAAAAAAAAAAAAGACGGGGTAAGGAAGCCATCGCTTTAATCCTCAAACAACACTTCCTTCCAGTGATTCACACCTCTGAACAAAACAGAGTAAACCGACAAAATCTTGCTTTATAATTTTTTATTGACACTGACGAAATAAATAATAGTTTCCAAACCATTGGCGTTCCGGGCACGAAACATTTCGTGGCCTGTATTCACTTTTACTGATTACACTAGCTGAAGTTTTAACTCGAAGCCTGTAACATTTTTAACTAATTACGCTATTATGACGTCATGTTTAAACACAAAGCGAATAACCAAAAATACATAACACTGCTTAATAAGCACGACCCATTCAGAGAATACATGATAAATTCTTAACCAAAGGAAATCCAGTATGCTCGCGACAGGACACGATTGAATTCCTCATTTAACATTACATTTGACAGAAACTAGAAATATGTGAAACATACATATCAGCGGCGGGCTGGATGCTGAATGCAAACTTGCTCCATGTAGACATATATATTATATTACCTTCAGTATCTTGATCTCCGCTTTATCCTGGGAAAATTTAGCTACCATAATACGCCAACAAAAAAGAAGTTAAACCATCAACAATACAAAAGCAGTAAAAATACCTTGGTGAGTGAGAGCGAGATAGTGAACGGGAGTGAGAACGAGAGCTAGAGTAAGATCTGGATGGCGAACTTGAGTGGACTGGGGAATGAGAACGGGACTGAGAGCGAGAGTGATATCTTCGAGAACCTCTGCCTCTGCTTCGACTTCTGCTTCGTCGATACCGTCTATTGCAACCACAAAAATTCAGCAAGAGAACCATCAAAAGATACAAAAACAGACGCATTTCATCCTGCTTTTTTGTTAGTAAAGAAACCTTAAATCAATTTGAGCAAATTTAAATAGTCTGCTTAGAAAATCTGGCATTTCAAATTGAGGCAATACCCAAGAAAAAATTCATGCATCCGACACAACTAGTGCTGCCCATGCCATTCCACTACAAGAAAGCTAGTACTGAAATAATGTTCTAACAATTCAAACCTAAACTAATGTAGTATGTAATACACCCAACGGGACAACTGCAAAAAATAATTAGGGAAGAAAAACATAAGACAATTTGTTACAGTGTGGTAGAGAACCTCTTAATCATGAGCTATTAAGGGTGTGTTTGAAATAGCTCTTATTTTGAGTTTTCTACTTGTTTGAAAAATAAGTTGGTGGTGTGTATTTGGACACCACCTTACATTAATTTACTTTTTGTCAAATCATAAAAAGTGTAAAACCCACTAAAATTGTCAAATCATTCTAAAAACTAACACTCCAATAATTATATTATCATTACACCTATAAAATTTTACTTTTCTCAAAAAGTAACTCCTTGTTTTTCAAAATAAAATTTACTCAACTTGAAAAAACTTACTTAACTCAAAATATAAAAGCTAGTCCAAACACAGCCTAAATCTCTTGGTCAGATAACAAAATAACCCAATATAACATTTGACGTACGGATAAAATCACGGATGCTAAATATTATGGAGAGCAACCCCAACTTCATTTTCATAAAAGTACCACGGTGGGAAGATTTGAGCAGCCAAAATTTGAGAGAGAAGAAAAAAAAAAAAAAAAAAAAAACCCTTTAAGTAGTAAGTGCAACAAAACTAGCAAAAAATCACAGAACAAATAGTTAGCTTCTAAGAACATTTGGGAAGAGAGAGTCAATGTATACCTAGGAGGAGAAGGACTGTAACTTCTGCTTCGGCTCCGACGATATCGACTAGCTCGACTTGTTTCAGCAAGTTTTTCCAGCCTCTGTCGTTCTTGTTCTCGTTTCTTAGCCATCTCGATAGCTGTATCTTTTTTAACTACAAAAGGAAAACCAGTAGACTATTATAAATATGAAAGAATACCCACAATTAAAGAACCTAATAATCAGAATGATTTATTACAAGCACCATAAGACAGCAATTCATTTTATATCATCCTTCAACACCAAAAAGAAAAAGAGAAAAGCTCCTGAAGTTCATCCACTATAGAATAGAACCAATATGAGTTTAGTTTACTTTGTTTGTTTAGTTGTTTGCTCATAATCCGTTTAAGTCGCTCTTGAGGAGTTTCCTTCTTCTCTCCCGGTTGCTTAGAAAGACTCCCACTACCAGTTGCCTTACTTAACTTTGCTAATGCTGCAGATGTGCTGATAATTTACACAAAGAGAATGCACCATTAGATTCTCTTAACTCGCATAAGAATACAGATGTCATTTTCTGAGAAGAAAAGGATAACCAAATTGAGGATTGACCGTTACATTTTTAGCTCACCTTAGTGGCGGTTTCAACAATTTGGCATTCTTTTCCTTATCAAGGGAAACACCAGAGGCAGGATCTACATGGAGAGCCTCAAGTATCCGACCAGATGGCCTGCAGAGAATCAAAACAATTAGCAAAACCCTTTCCGGATCACTTGGCAAATCAGATGCATTCATATTATGTGACTCGGGGAACAAGTGCTTTGAAAAAGGAAGCTTCCTTTCCTCTCCCTCATGGCAGTTATCTTGTTCATACTAAGCGTTTCTATAATAAACCACAAAAGTTTGGCTCGGGTAACAAAATGGAGGATAAGCTGCAGCAGAGAAAAGACTGTCCAATGTATCTTTGCAAGAATTAAAGGTCGAGTGCTCCGACCGGTTCAATGATTCAGCCTGAGATGGAGGAGATGGCGGTGGAGAGTATCCTTCGAACTTTGGCTCATCCCCATCAGAAGCCCCAAACTCAGTGATGTACTCTATCTTAGGACCCCTATCCTTACTGCGATGAACATCATCAGAATGCTTTCCCCGAGTATAGCGTCTTGAGCATGAAGGGGAATATGAACGCGACCTTGACCTAGACCAATCACAGTAAAAACACCATCAACAAACCCTCAATCTAAGCAGTTTCATTTAACTACACCAGCACCATGAACTTGCACATACCGCCTAGAGCGAGGATAAGCTTCATAAGTAGGGCTCCTCCTTGACACACTGTAAATATTTAGTAAACAAAATACAGTAAATCAGCAAAACACAATCCCAAGAACATTTACATGGTACAGCACAGCATAATTCCTTCATAAACAATAGCAAACAAAGAAGTGCTGACCGGTAAGGATCATTGTGAAGCACTCTGGTGCCTGTGACACGAGCCGTCTCTCTTTCTCTTTCTCTTTCAATCTGAGAAGCCTTTCTCCTTTCTTTGCGACTCAGCTTCCTCTGGAAGATATGGGATATTAGATTACATACTAACACAAAGCTACAAACTCCACTTTTTACCACTGTGCAGAAAACTTTTAGAGACTTACAATTGCAGGATCTCCTTTAATGACTTCTTTTTGCCTTTTCTCTTCCTCTTTAGCCTTTTTATCCATGTATATAAGCCAACCATATCGCTTCACTCCAAATTCCTTTGCAATTGACTCCATTGCTTCATCATTGCTATCATCACTGTTAAACTCCTCATCCTCCTCTTCATCATCATCGTCTTCATCATCTCCATCAGAATCATGGGTTTCATCTTTCCCATTTCCATCATATGAGAAACCCACTTGTGAATATGATCCCTTGCTTGCAAGAGGCTGAGAAGAGTGAGACCTATTACAATTGCTAAAGCAATCAGGATAGTAGAAACATATGGAGATCTCATAGAACTGTCCCAATGCGTGTTTAAAAGAAGTAAAGAAGAGCATTAGGATATGATTGATGATAAGCACAAGAAATGGGAGGAAGGTGATCATAGCTGAAAGCATCTATGGAAGGCCTAAACTGGTGTTAGAAAAAGAAATAAAGAAAGAAATTGACCTAAAAGCATGACTAAACACTTTACAGAAAGCTTGCAAATCCACAGATGTAGGAAATATTTTCTCATTTCCAACATGCAGAATTAGTAAAAGGATCCAACCATCAGCCCTTAGAAGACTGAAAGTACGTCATAAAGAAACCAAACACATCAACATTCAAGACCACAAATGAGAGTGAAGCCCTTCTCTTTCTCTAGTCCATCGTTCCCTTTTCCTTTTGTCTTTTGATTCATAACAGCAAAAGGGAAGGGAAGCAATTGCTAAGCCATTCAACCCACAATCATTATTACGGTATCAAACTAGCCCTTTTTTTCAACTAAACAATGTAATCATAGGATACATCTAGAATCGATGGAAGTGTCATTTTAAGCTGAAAATCATCACATGATAAATATTCTGACTAAAAACAGAGATGTGTGAGCAAGCATGAACCTGTCTGGTCCAAAAGGAGCAACCGCCTTTGCCTCAATCTCTATATCAACATGCTGCAAACCCTCCTCATCAGTAACTGTGGAAAATAGACAAAGTCAACTCAAAGAATTTCGGGTGAGCCATCATTTGATTGAGATGAGCTAGAAATAAAATGAAAGAATAACTATGAACACATGGCTTGTGAACTACCACACAAACACACAGTTGAATGGAAAAAAAAGAAAAAGGGCAAAGGCCATCCTTAGATTGATTAAATGAAAAGGATGATTAAAAAAATCAAAAAAGTACCGACATCCTCTACGCCGATGCTTAATTAAATCCCGATAACGCTCAAAATTAACAAACTCTTCTAATTCTTGCTCCTCCTCAGACTTTTCGGATGCCCGAATACGACGGGAACTAGTATCTCGAATAAAATCAAGCAGAGCACGACCATCAAATCTGCAATAGGATAGTAGATCAGAAAGACAGAAGGATCCTCGTTATGATTTCCACTTAGCAGAATACATATTACAAAAATTTTAATACCTGTCAATCAATACATCCTGTTTTCCATTCCACGGAATCCTGATTAAATAGTCAAAAGGATTAGTTCACAGAATCATGTTAAACAAGAACTGCATGAAAATGGAGAAGGAAGTTTGCACATTAAGAACTTCAAGGGTCATCCATTCTTTCTAAGTGAATCACGTATGACCAAACAACCATCAAACAGGTTAAGTTATAACGTGGAAAAGCTCAATTCCATAAGTTTAACCACCAAGCCTTTATAAAGTTGTCCCTTGAATGGCCAAATTCATTATATGCAAGTTACAGATAATTAACCTGACACATATCAGGTACTTGCAAAGTGGAAGGGCTAAGGGGGCAGGCATAATCCATTCTGTAAGTCAAATCATGAAACTTCAACAATTCTATTGCCACAAAACTGTATCCCAAGCTTCCAGTAACTAATCAGGCATAATCTAGCTTTAAACAATAACACTTCAGAATATATTTCTCGGGCAATCTAATTTGAAACCCATTCTCACAAGCTTTCAATAAAAATGGCATAGATTTCTGATTCCGTGCGAATATCTCCTCTAGAGAATGGGAGAAAAAAATTGAAAGGGACGATATACCAGTAAATTCTAGAAAAACTATGCTTTCTACATATGCATTGGCTAAATCAAGAACTTTAAAATTGAAAAAGAAAAATGACTGGCAAAAATATTTCTCGCGTCAAGAAATGGCTTTACACTATTGAGAAAAAATTGCATTAAGGAAAACAACTCATCCTTCAACTTGTTCCAGTGAAATTGATTCTTCAAGTTTTTGCGATAACAGATAAAGAAGACTAACTTTCCACAATTCAAAAGGGAAAATGCAAATTATCATTCGAATCATTATATTTTAAAATAATAATAAAAACATCATACAAGCCCTGTTGATCTTGTGTGGCGTGGTAGAGGGTGTCGTCACGATAAATGCGGCAACGAGAACCGACTGCTTGAATAGACTGATGAGGATCGCCGCGCCGCTTAGCTAGGTAGACGGCGCGGCGCTGTGCACGTTTCCGAGCAGCGTCCATCATGTCATGGACTTTTCTCTCCGACCTCCTCGCTTCGTGCCACATACCTTTGATCTAATTGAATACGCAACAATACCTTCAATTTCAATAAAATTCTCTCGGTTCGAATTAGAAACTACAAACCCTAATTCCCCCACACCCAGTATGAAGCTTATGGATTGGATGGGGCGTAAAACTTCCCAACCGACGAAGAACAGATTAATTTCGATATTTCCTCCCTATGCGTGGAGAGTACCTCACGCTCAGAAAGTGGACCAGACCCGTCGAGAGCGTTTCTGGGTACAAAGTGTTTGGACCACAGTTATGGCCCATATTTAACAATGATCCAGTCTGTCGTGGAACCAACTCATCAAAAGGACTCACACGGGTTCATACTAATGCATTAGGGAATCTTTTAAAGATCCACCATGCCTAACTCAAATTATAGCCCAATTAACAGGCCCACATCTTCTAGAGGATACCAAAAGCCTTATTATTTTCTTTAGTAAATTTCAATTTAAAGCTAACAACAAGGTGTTAGTCCAATGGTATAGCTCTTTTTGTGTAGGTATTTTCATCTTACATGTCAAGTGGAGGATCTGGATTTAATTCTCACTATAGACGATCTTGTGCCAAATTTTAGCTATGTACTATAGTTATGGGAGTATATCCCCATAAATCTTTCCCGCATTAATCGATAAAGATACCGAGTTACCAAAATTTCAATTTGAAGCCATTGATTTAGCACAGGCAAATAAATGTAATGGGCACTGCCATCATCCACAATCAGCCCCGTTTGTTTTGTACAATAATAATGAAGGGAAGTAAAATCTAAGGTATAGTTTACATTAGTTTCGGTTTCACGAAACCATGCGTTATTTCAGCAACAAGACACGACCAGCAGCTTCAAACATGCACTTACGTATCACGTGACAATCACTTTCCTTTTTTTTATTATTATTATTATTTATAAACTATAATTTCAATATCTTTAATAAAATTATTCATATATTGGACAGTATTCAGTGCTTGAATTTAAAATGAAAAATGGGATTAAAAAAAAAATAATTTTTTTAAACGAAAATAAATATTGAATTAAAATGGGTTTACTTTTTTTTTTTCTTTTTTCTAAATAGACAGTTATTTAACTCATTTTATTTATCGATAAGTATTGTTATTTTAAAAAAAACTTATAAGTGATTCCGGAGAGTTGAGCTGTTTTCTTGTGCATTACTTCGCCTCTCCAAGGCTTTTTTTCCAAGGCTTGAAGCCGGCAATCACGCTTCCAATAAATTACATTTTATTATGATTCTTATTATTTACTTCCTTTTTTTTTTTTTTTTTTTGCATTAAAATGTTTAATGTAGTAGTATCGCTTATGATTGGAGAAGCCATTAATTCAAGACAGATAAGAGGTAAAAATGTCTCAAAATATTTTTCTTTTTTTAAAAAAAAAAAAAAGTATAAACTAAAATTATTCCCTTCATGTAGACCTATTTGGCTTCCCGGTCAACAAGGGAAGCTCGTCCCGTACCATTCGCAGATTGCTTTTCCTCCGCTTGTTTTGTTTACCTTTATTTATATTCCTAATTATTGAGTTATTATCGTTTTTTACATGTCTCAAATTTATAATCTCTGAAATTATAAGCTAAACCTTCTTGATCGTATATATTCTTAATTTTAATTATTTAATATGTATTTTATAATTTGATTGTTGGCTTGGTAAAGTCCATTATTCACCAATAAAACTTATATTTCACATAAAAATTGAATTTTTTATTTTATTTTGAAATGTGTAAAAAAAAAAAAAAATAAATAAATATATTTTATATTAAGATATTTTTAATAATTAGTATTTTATTTTACATGTATCTCTAGTAGTAACCTATTTACGATTAAAATTTAAACAAATTGTAAATTTATATGTGTATTAAAAAGTATTATTCTATTTGATATACAATAAAGCATGACCAGTTTCAAGCTGGACTGCCTTTATTCGTTTTATTATTTAAATTAATATTGAATCCAAATACAGTAACTAAAAAAGAATATACCTAACTTACCTAATATATATACCTGAAAATAAAATAAATAAATAAAAAGGGAGGAATTTGAAGGATTTATTATTATTATTGAGATTTTTTTTTGGTAAATATTATTATTATTGAGATTAGTAGATATATTTTTAGTTTCACACATTTAAAATATTGGTATGTTAAAATTTTAAATATTTTATTTTAATTTATTTATAATCTTAAAAAAAAATTAAATATTGACGATTTTGATTATACTAAAATAGAAAAAAAAAAAAAAGCTTAAATAAGTTGAAGGATCGCCTAAGATTATATTGTTTAAGATATTAATAAAATTAAAAATATAAAAATTATGTTTCTTATCAATCTAAAAAAAATTAAAAGTATTTTAGTTATTTTTATTTTATTAAAATTTATAAATATGGAATTAAATAAAATTAGTGACATTAATTTTTGAACTTAATTAACCTGACACGATGTTTTAATTTTATCGGTGTTTTAGACAATATATTTAAAAATATGTTAACATTAATCTATAAAGATTAAAAATATTTTAGTAATTTAACCTGACATATATTTCACACCCTTTGATTTGTTAAAAAATAAATTAATATAAGTGTTGTACAAATCAAAATTACCTATTTATTTTCAAAATAAATAAAAAACTTAAAACAAAAGCTAGTCCAATTACACTCTTAAATTTTTTGGGATTACGGCAGGGGTTGGGGGTATGTTTCAAAGAAACTAAAAAAAAAGGAAGAAATAAAGGACAAGTCATCATGAACCCGACCAACCAATGCTTAGCGTGCAGACCCCACCTTTTCCCCGTACATAAGAACTAGTATAAACTATCCTATCAATTTCATTTTAGGCATTGAGCTCTCCCGCCTACCACCCCCGGCTCCCCGCCTTCGGGGTTGGGCGAGAGGAGAGTCATGTCGCAACCCACCGCCACTACTTCACTGCCGCAGGAGCAGTCGCCATCGGAATATCAATCAAAGACATCTTCTCTTCTCCTACCTGCGGCGACGTCATCTCTTTATAAGCAAAAATCTTGGTCTGCTGATTCCTACCGCGATGAGGCGTGGCAGAGAAGGAAGGGGAAACACGGTCTGCGCCGTAACAGGCGGAGCAAGAGCGTGACGGACGAGGACGTCGAGGAACTTAAGGCCTGTATCGAATTAGGTTTTGGTTTTGACTCGCCGGAGATGGACCAACGATTGTATGATACTTTTCCAGCTTACGGACTCTATTACGCTGTGAACAAGTATTACAACGATACCGTCTCGAAGGCTCCGCCTTTGTCGTCGCCTATCTCGTCCACTGTCTCCGAGTGCGACACGCCTTCTCCTCTCGGTAGTCCCCACGCCATATATGGTCCCGGTAATTATTACTTAAATATCTCCTTACTCATTAGTTGTTCCCTTCCTTTTTTTTTTTGCGGTTTAGAAAACAAAAGTTCTTGATTTATTATCACGGGTTTCCTTGGAATATGTTTGCAGGTGACAATCCACAGACGGTTAAGACGAGGTTAAGGCAGTGGGCACAAGTGGTTGCTTGCGTAGTGCGTCAATCTTCGGGCTGATGATATGATGCTGCTCAGAATTCTTGCAAAGACATTCCCAATCAAAGCAAAGAAAAGGAAACGACACTGCTGTTAGAAGGTAACCAAAGGATCAAACCAGAAATTTCAAAAATTGGTTAAAGTGATTCCAGTGATATATGATATGATACAATCGCCCAACTCCACTACTTTTCTTTAATGGGCAACCGCGTCCCTGTACTAAATGGTAGCTTCGTCATCTGTAATAGTATTATTGAATTGAATTAACACCACATCACACAGCTAGCATACAATACCAACTCAGCAAATGCGATTAAAAAAAGAAGTTTCTGTGGATGGGATATTGACGTTTTCTTTCTTGTGTGTTTAAATATTAGGTATAATTGATTGATATTATTGCCGTATTAATATTTCCCAAGTTGCTTTCTGTGTGCTTTTTTTTCTTGCTTTCCCATTGGGTTGAGGTACACACTTAGATTTTTTCATGTCTGGAATCTGCAGAATGAGTTTGAATAAAAAGTGAAAGTGGGTGATACGTTTGATCAGAGCATATTATTTGTTCTTTGTTTGTTCTTGCCGGGTTGTTTTGTCTTCAAAGTTCCTGGTAAACGAATATATAATTACGTGGAAATAGCATAGCATCCAGCCCCCCATCTTTCCCCGTCAGCGCTCCACCACTTGTTTTACGTGATTGTTCCTTTCGTAGTATCAACATATCTAAGAATCTAAATTTTCGCATCTTCCCTTTTCAACCGAGGCCATTGCCAGATACCCTAGAAATATCTATAATCCATCCGCATCATTTATCTTAAAATTAAAGAAAATACTTCTTTCCTCTATTATTGGTATTCAACAGTATTAATAATAGGGTTTTAAGTATTTTTGAAGATTTGGTCAAATATAATTTAAATTTATGATCGCTCACTATTTATATGGTGCTAAAATTAGTTTTTTTCTTTTTTTTTTTTTTTATAATTCGTTTATCATTTATATCAAATTTTAACATTTTTAAAAAAAAAAAAAAAAAAAAAAATCTTTGAATGTGGAATCCTTATTGGTAATTTTCTCACACACACAAAATACTCATAGAGGAAAATGCAACTTCTTTAAAAGAAATTATGAGCCAGCTATCCATCTATCTATGGACCCCTCCGGCCTTTGAACTTTTGCCAGGAATTTTCCATCTAACTTGATGCACCATGGTGGTTTGGCGTATCTCTCACAGAAACTGGTCATTTCCTCTCCTTCTTCACCTGTCCTTTAGTAATCATCTTGTAATCATTCTGCCTTACACACACACATCCCCTTCCAATGTGGATTTTTTTTTTTTTTTGTTTTTCTTTTTGTTCAAATTATTCATTAATTACTTTAGACCTCAACTACTTTAGAATTAAATTGGACCAAACCCCTTTGAAAACTTCATTATTCTACTCGAAAGTTTACTTTGGGTAATCAATCTCTTTAGCACTTACCATATATGATATACTATACATCTTGATAGTCACTTTACTCTAACCATCCCAAGTGGAGCAAAATCACGATAATTATTATTATCTTTAAATTGTTTTTTTTTATATTATTATTTTTAGGTTTAACCTCTCCATATTTGATAATCACATATCTTCGTGAAAATTCTACTTATCACCCATTTTTTTTATTCACCATATTTGAACTCTGAAAACTTTTTTCTTTTTTTTTTTTTGATAAAGAGACTCTGAAAACTTACTTAAGGGAATTAAGCCCATTCTACTTGGACCAACAGGTTGCTGGTCTGTAAATGGGGTTATTTGACTGAAATTCCTGTGTAATAATTATACAGACTTATTAAAGGTTATCCAGTGGGTTTATTAGATACAATTAGGCCTATCAACAGATAAACCACTCTAAAAATATGGACTAGATTTTTTAGAGGAAGACATGGGCCACATATCCTTCTTACATTCGTATAGGCTAAACCCAATAAATAATTCTATCATAGCCTAATCCGAAACACGCACATTTTTAGGCCTCGCTTTTAAGCGTTTTTTTTTTTAAAAAAAAAAATTTGAGGTATTTATGTGTCTCTCGAACTTATGACTTTTTGAATTATAGGTGAGGTTATAATCAATTGGGCTATGCCTTTTTGACGGCTTTATACATATCTTTATATTTATATATATATGGAATTAAAATAAATGTGATAGAAATTTCAAAAAAAAAAAAAAAAATTTGTAATAGATAGAGTCATATTTAAAGCTTAGTTTTTCTTAGAGCTAATGAGTTCGAATCCAAAAAAAAAA
>JAXGGT010000162.1:10726410-10768596 GCA_035583425.1 Marsdenia floribunda | reverse complement strand
AATATTAATAAAATAATATTATACATTTTAATAAAAAAAAAAATATTTTACAAAACTAATTATTACAACCCCATAAAACCTATATAATAAACTCTACTTTTTCTAAGATAAACTTTATTTTTAATGAAGTTATAATAACATTCATTTTGAGTTATATTATTTTAGAAAAATATTTATTTATTTATTTATTTAAAAAAATTGATAATTCAAACATACTCTAATTTTTTTTTTTTTTTTTTTTTTTTTTAAAATGTTAGGTGAGAGTGGAGAAATGGATCGATAATTATTATTAAGTTAGACACGCAGGGAGTCGCCCGTCAAATGGATCGGAATCTTCTCAAGGAAACACTTGTTAAATTCTGCCCCTATTTTAGCCATCCAATTTCAGAAAAGTAAATAAAAGGCATTCAGTATTGTCCAATTATGGTTCCGTAACTCACAATTTTTTTCCCCCAATATTTTAAAATAAATTCAAAATAAAAATCTCCCCTGTCCTCGTCCGACTCTTTCCCATATTTTATTATTCAATAAAATGCCTGAATCAGTAAGTGGGTATATGATATAGAAAATAGATTATGTATAAAAGGACCAAACTTTTACAAGTTTTCAATTTTGAAATGTGAAAGAACTTCTGGATTTTATCTAAATTATGGTCAATGGCAAGGAGATGTACTAGTCTCCGATTTTCTCTCTCATCTCACGGTCACAGTAGATGATGGATACAAATAAACAACAAAAACGGAGAGAGAGAGAGAGAGAGAAAAGAGGGTGTTTCTAAATGTTTCTAGAACACGTATTCATTCTTCTCTCTTAGTTTTATATATATATATATATATATATGTATGAGAGTCTCGTACACGTCTCGAGAAAGAAACTTTTGTTGCAGACATCCCATATTGCCTCTCCTTAAAGAAGTTATGGTCGTGTTGTCCTTTCGGTGGATTAACATAGTAGTAGCTGATCAAGGTGAAGGCGTAGAACAACAAGTAGTAGAAAAAGAAGGAGAAGAAGAAGCTCAACAACAGTAATGGAAGAATCTAATAGTATCATCATCGGAAAGCTCAATAAAAGCGATCATCTTCCTCATTCTCGTGCTTTTCTTTCTGGTTTTTACTGCTGGGGCTGGGAATTCCTTACTGCCCTTTTGCTCTTTAGTTGTTCTTCCATCTAATCATATACAAAACTCTCTCAACTTCCTTTTTTCATCCATTTTTATATAGTTTTAATTCCTTCTTCCTTTTTTCTTTTTTTTTTTCCCCCCCTCAGATTAAATAATTTCTTTTTATTGTTCTACTTTGTCGGGGCCGGGGTTGGTGTGTGTGCGTGAGAGAGAGAGAGAGCATAAGATTTTAGGAGGAGAGGAGAGATGTCACAGAGGACGGTTCCGGCGCCGTTTCTGACGAAGACTTATCAGATGGTGGATGATCCGATCACTGACGATGTAATATCGTGGAACGAAAATGGTACGACGTTTGTTGTCTGGAAAACTGCTGAGTTTGCTAAGGATTTGCTTCCTAATTACTTCAAGCACAACAACTTCTCTAGTTTCGTCCGCCAGCTCAACACATATGTAAGTGTTATTTTTTCCGCTTCTTTTTTTTTTTTTTTCTCCTTTTTTCCTTTTAGATTTAATTATTTCTTCGCATGCAAAATTTAAAAATTTACTTATCATTTTTTTTAGTCGTAATTTATTTGTTAGTAATTGCTGATTCCTATTTAAAAAAAAAAAAAAATCTCTCGTTTTGTTGTTTGCTGTTCGAACGTACAAATCGATGAAATAAATCCCAGAAAGACTTATATTTGATTAGGTGAAACAGACTCTAATGAACAATATTTTTTTCCCTCTAAATTTTATTTTGGAAAATTGATTTAGAAAATGTTTTCTTTCTTTTACCATTTATTTATTGCAATAAAATCGTTTTTAAAATAATAATAAAAAAATTCTGGTTTAAAATTAAAGAAAAAGAAAAGGAAGGTAATTAAGGGAAGTAAACGGAGTCACAGCTGTGATTGGCTGTCTAAAGTTTAGGGCCGCGTTTTGGTATAAAGTCCAATTCTGCAATCTCTTGCGTACAACATATATACTCTCCCTGTATGTGTTGAAAAGTCGAGAACAAAGGGCCCACTGGGCTCTGCCACCTCTGATGTGTTCATTTTTATCTAAAGGAGGAGAAAAAAAAAAAGAAAAGAAAGATCCTGAACCGTGTCAAGTGGTGGGGTCCCCACCCACCCCTATTTTTAACATATGTATTAATTCTACACCCCCCAACACACATTTCCCTCACTTGTCACTGTCGCACCAAGAAGTTACTATTACTATTACTGCTGAACTGAACTCTTCCATTTGTGGAAATGAATTTTATGATTATTCTGAAATGAAGGTTTTTCTAACACTATTTAGCAAAAAAAGCAAAAAAAAAAAAAAAAAAAAAGAGAAGGTTTTTCTACCACTATTTTTTTTAATTGTTTATTGAATTTAAATTCGAGATTTTATGTAAGGATAAATTAAATTCGGAATTTAAACTAAGAAATTGTTGGTTCCATTTGTAGTTTTTCTTCCACAATGACGGCTGCAGAATTCTTCTTTGTATTTTTTTTCCTTGTCTGCGCCGAAATTTTAATACAATTGGGGAGCAACGTAATGTTTTTGGGTGTCGGTCAAATGGTTAGGTTGTAAAAGTCATCAATGGTCCTGTTTAATTATCACGTTGAGAAAAATTAAAAACAGTGGTAAAAGCCAATCTCGAATTATATAATATTGGAAAGATTTTTTTTTTTTTTATTTTTAATTTTGTTAGTGGTGAAATTTGTTTAGTTATGATAAGGGCGGGCGATCTATGTTCATTGATGATATTGATATATATATATATGTGTGCGTGTGTGTGTGTGTATATGACAGGGTTTCAGAAAAATTGTTCCCGATAAATGGGAATTCGCGAACGAGTATTTCAAGCGAGGACAGAAGGAGCTCCTGACTGAAATCCGTCGCAGGAAGACGGTGACACTCATTACCTCCCAAAACGCTACCGCCGCTGGAAAATCCACGGCAGCTAATCCCACTTCACCGGCTAGCTCCGGGGATGATCTGGGTTCTGGTTCAACGTCGTCGCCGGACTCCAAGAATCCAGGTTCAGTGGACACTCCAATATCGGCGTCCCAATTCGCCGGCTTGTCCGACGAGAACGAGAAGCTGAGAAAAGACAACCAGACGCTGAGCTCGGAGCTGGCACAGGCCAAGAAGCAGTGCGAGGAACTAATTGGATTATTGACCAAACACGTCAAAGTGGCGCCTGAACAAATTAACCACATCATGAGCCAAGGTGTTTCTGGGTCCAGCCACGATGGGATGGACATGGTAGTAGCTGAGATCACTCCTCATGAGCACCGTGATAATGACGATAACAATGACGATGACAATGAAAACGAGAGGGGCGGACAGTGTCTGAAGTTATTTGGGGTATTGCTTAAACATAATGATAAGAAGAAAAAGAGGGGCCGGGATGAGATCAAGATCAATCCTGGTTTTGATGGAACTCCTAGGAAAGAAATCAAGACCGTTGATTTTACTGCACCCTGGATGAAGATGACTACTACTACTTGCTCCGGTGAGGCCAACAAGGTCTGCAACTAAATATATATATATAAGAATATATACATATAGTCTGCTGCCACTGCCTTGAACTATATTACCAGTAGGAGTATTTTTTATGGTACAATATATATATATATATATGTAATAGAGAAATACTAAGGATACTGTTTTGGAACCCATCAAAGATGTTTTCTGAATTAGCAACGAAATAATAGACTCATGCTTTTATTTGGATTTTCTGCATTTCTATTTCTAGTTTGTATAAAAATTGAGGAGTTGGAGACTCAAGGAAAACCGGGTCTGCTACTCTGCTATCTCTATATCTGTCTGCATGGTCGTTGGGTATATAAACTTTAATTTTAAGGTTCCAATTAGCATTTATCGTTCTTCTTTTATCATTTTTAATCTATTTTTATGAATTATTCGATATCTTTAAAAAGAGTTTAATTACTCACTTGTTAAGATAGTATTTTCTTTTGAAGCTCTAAATACCAACATATATATATATATATATTCTGAATGAAAGTGAGGTGGATTCTAGGTACGATTGGGCCTCACCGGAACTAAAAGCGAAAGAGATTGGGATTTGTTTCCTATTTCATAAAGGGGCTTTAGGGAGATTGGAGGCCTGCTGAATCTCTTTTACACTTGTCTTTTTGTGTTTATACGTAGATGTCTTCAATAGATATTAATTATAGGTGACACTTTAAGTTATATCTATATTCAAGTTGCGTAAGTCTTTTATAGGAGGTAACTTTAGTTCTAAGCTTTTTAAACAGTTGTATAATTTTAAACTTGCGATTTCACTTAATCTAAGAGAGTACTTTACCAACTCACTTACATCTTGTGGGTTTTCTTCTTCTTCTTGTCAAGCCCAACAATTTTCCATTATTTTTACCAACAATCTGTTGCTTTAAAGTGAAGAAAAAATTTAATTTCTTTTAAGTTCGAATTTTGTATATATATATATATATATATATATAAAAGTATTAAAAAGAGTTTTTTTTTTTTTTTTTTTTTTTTTTTTTTTTTAAATAAAAATTTAATAAAGCTTAATTTTAAATTAGTTAGAGTCCAAAGTGAACTACTGGAGTTAAATCAGAAAAAAAATTTCTCCATTATTACACAATTGAGTCCAAGACAACTAGTGGAATTGACAAATGGTTTCTGCCTTCTAAGACCCATAGACGATTGGGACTGAAAGTTTCAATTTGTTGTTTCTATCATTTTAAGTTCTTATTTTTTTGAGAACATGAGAGTAGTTTAGTAGTGTAATTCTCCTTATTTAGGTGCATCCACTTGACTTGTCAAGTGAAGGATCTAGATTCGATTCTCATCAAGGACGACATTGTGTCGAATTTCAGCCATATGATGTAATCTTGGGGGTATACCCATAGATTCCTCCTAAATTAATTGATAAGGATATCGTTACAAAAAAATTTTTCACGCACTATGTGTTCTATAAAGGATATGTTTGTCAATTATAATCTCATTAACTAACTAAAATGTTAATAAACCCTCTTTTGTTACAAATAAGCTATATAGGAAGAAAAAATAATCAAAATAAACCCCAAGGCGTAAGTGAGTTAATAAAGTTTTCTCCTAATTTAAGTAAAGTCACTGTTTCGTATAGTCACTTAAAAATTTGGGACTAGAATTTACCTACTGTAAAGAACCTACTTGACTCGAAAGTTAAAAAAAAATAAAAATTTTATTAAGTTGTAAATTAATTAATAAAATTATAAATTATAAAAATATTTTTTATAGGACATAAACATAAATTTTAATAACTAAAAACTATCAGTATTTTGTTCAAAAATTCTTTTTATTTAATTAAAAATAAATTAAGAATTTAATTATACAAAAAAATAAAAATAAAAACTCATTTATAAAACAATAAAAATATAAAAATTAAAACCAACAATTATCCTCAATAATAATAATATCTATTCCGAGTGGCGTCAACATGTCTCTGTTCTGCATAAGTACTGGGCCCGGGAAGTTTCAGTTTAAACACGGAATCGAAACAAACATCAAAAGGAGAAGCCATGGCTGTAAATGTCGCCACCCCGTTCTTCTTACACACAGCACTATCACTGCCTTCTTTACCTCCTCCTGCCACTTGGCCTTCATCATCATCATCATCATCTTCTTCTTCTTCTCCTCCAGTATCGAGAATCAGAACATCCCGTTTTTCTTCTTTCTCTTCTTCTTCACCTTTAATGGATCCTTTGCCGAAATTCAAGGAGTTGCCATTTGTGTCAGCCCCGCAAAGGGACCTGATGTTGGACCTAGTATCTGCTTTGGAAACACGGTTGGGTTCTTCTCTTCTGCCTTGTTCTCTCCCACCTGACATTCAGTACTATCAGGCCCAGAATGGCACTGCTGAAGGTTCCCTTTACATCAGATCCGGAGTACCTTCTTCGCCTGTATCTCTCTCTCTCTCTCATCTTCAATTATTTACTCTGTTCCTTTTACGCATTTTCTGCTTTCTTGCCTATATATTTTTGTTTCAGTTGCTAGCCTCTGCTTCTCTAGTTGAGAGGATTTGTTCTTTTCTAGCGTAAGCCCCGTTTAGGGACCGATTCCTTCTTATAATTTCATTTTTCATCTTTTAACTGCTTCTATTTGAAGTTTTCGATTTAAGGTAAGCAAAATGATGAGCGTGGGAGTTAGGTTAATAAATTTTGGATGCCCTCTAAAATCAGTTTGCTTGGATAAGATCTAAAGCTCAGAGAGCACCAATATTTAGAATTATGGTTATGAAAGCTCGTATCTTATACAAGGACACGAATCATCTTGTGCTTGTAAAAGATGAGGTTGCAAATCCAACTACCTCGTGCTTATATAGCTTCAAGCTTTATATACCTTAACAAAGTTATTGAGGAATCATGAGTGGTTTAATTTAAAAATTTTACCTCATTTGAAAGGATCTGATATATATATATATAAGCTCCGGAAATAATATTAAATCTAAATACACGCATAACTTTTCAAAAAAAGTCTGTGTTCTTTGCAGATAAGTTGGGTTTAGTGTTGCTTTTTATCTTTAAACATAGGTAAAAGCAACAAGTTTTGTGTAAACCCAACTATGTGCTTGTAATATGAGTGTAGTTCTTTTATGCATAGTTTAACGAGAAAAAGACGAAATTAATGTGTAGTGAAATGATAGAGGTGAAAAGTTGAGAGTAAATGATGGGTGTGAGAGATCTCCAGGAGAGGAAGTTTTGGTTACCTCATTATGAAATAAACTGGAGTTGAACGAGATCTAAAACTTCAATAACACTTGAGCTAAGATTCAGAAATATGTTTAACAAAGCTCGTACTTATATAAGTACACGAGTCCTTCTCTTGAACATTGAAATTTCTTGTGCCATTAGAGATACAGTCACATGCTCAACCAACTTGTGCTTATATAGGTGCAAGCTTTCTTAATCATCTTGTTGAACTTTATCTCAAGTAGTGTTATTGGATAATTATATGGATAGGAATGCAAAAATACATGATTTTAGCAGTAGAAATGGTAAACAAGGAATCATTAGTAGTTTGAGCTCTACATGCATGTTGGTGTATTCCTTGGGGGCAACTTTGGTTTAGGGTTTTTTGGTCTTTAAACATAGCTAAAAGCAATAAGTTTCGCTGATTCTCCTGGAGCTATATGAGCTTATGACAGAAAGACTTCATAAACCTTTTTCTGCGTAGATCGAATATGGATCATTGTAGTTGCTTTGTTATGTTCAGTTCATGAACACCAAGATTGTTTTGATTGAATTCAAATGACTCTGCTCACAGTTACAACATTCACATCAGATACTTTTTCCACTACCCCTTTCCCTAAAACTGTGGAAGGACTGAATATCCTTGACTACTTGCATGCTGCAGATAGTTTCCGGCTCTGGTCACCCTACTACTTCCCTGACTTGAAAAAAAATGGAAAAAAATGCTAATTCTTAATGAACTGTTCCTTATGTCTCTTGAGATTTTCATTGGAAACATATCTCAGCTTGCGACTAATGCTGAACTTTAGTGTTGCCACTAGGTCAATATATTGTACATTTGTGATACCTCAGGTCATCATTAGATTGGAGAATGGATTGGGTTGATAGTAGGGTGGCAATATCTAACTCGACACGACACAAAATTAGCGGGTTGGGATTGAGGATAAATGGGTTCGTGTTAGAGCGGGTCAATCCGTTTAATGATAATCGTGTTTGGATTGTAAACGGGTTGATGATTTTGAATCATATATGTATCATAATCGGGTTGACGGATTGACACAATTAATTTTTGTGCCGTGTTTGAATTCAATTTTTTCATGTCATTTCAGGTTCGGGTTGATAAGTTAAATATAATTACCTTATATCAATCCGACACGATTGCCACCCTAATTGATTGTTAGTAAACCATTATATGACATTTGAAGATAGCAATAGCAAAGGCCTAACTTGCGGATCTGACTTCACTAGGTTGACTTTATTCTGGGAAGCTGGCTTCACTGCAAGCTGCCTACAGGAGGAAACATAAATATAATTACCCTTACAGTCTATATGAAATCCTTAACTGATGCTCCAAACTTGGTATTTGAAGTGATTCAGAGCAGTCCAACATCTTATCTTCTCCTCCTTGATTTGTTACCCAGAAAAGACCTTGTCCTGTATCCTGAATACCTCAAGACATTCTATGAAGACACTGAACTGGACAGACACAAACAAGAACTCGAGAAACTGGCTGAGGTGAGTCCTTACTTCTCCTCTTCCCTCTTCATCCGAGCTTCTTTCTCTCCGACAGCTATTATCCACCGCGTTGAAACTGAATCTGGAGGAACAGCAAGAGCAGATGAGATTGTCAGAGATCATGTTAGTCCAATGGCGAAGGAAATACTGAAGACGTGGCTAGATTTGTGTGGTTGTGTTAAAAGAGAAGTGGCAGATTCTACTGAATTGTCTCTCTTGAAAAAGAGGGATCAAATTATTAAGAGCAAGTTCATTGAGATTGATCTTGGCTCAAACTATCCCAGGTTGTTTGGCGAAGAAGTGGCTGAAAGAATCTTGGGAGTTCTAAGAGATTTTTCAAATGCCTAATCATTGCAAAATTATAGATCAATGATTAGCTACATATTTGTAACACAATATATTTCTTTCTCTCTCTTTTTTTTTTCTCAGGTTGAATATGGAAGTGTGAAGGTGTGCTTTTCATTGCAGTGTTTGGAGAAAATTCCCCCACCGTTTGGTCCATCAAAACAATCGATTCAAATATCTAATTTGCTTATTTGCTCAAGAATTATACAAGTTAATATTTAAAATATGAATTACAAGCTCAATTGGCTAATTTCCCTCTCTCCTTGTTGCAAGTCATCGAGTATTCAAATACAGGGAATATACATATATATACATTTAAAGAATGAATATTGTTAGATTTTAGATTCAACCTGACTTTACCGTCTGTCTTCATCCCCAGAAGAAAATCGAACATGGTGGAGATAAAAAGGATTTTTTTTTTTTTTATAACTTTTTTCTGGTTTTCTTGAAATTTGTTGAAGATCATAACGACTGATATAGAATTTCAAACTATTCGGATAACGTTATGCACGAAGCTTCAATGATTTGGTGGATGATACGTTTCTTTTATGGCTTCAAATGTTTTACCACGGCCATTGCCGGTCCTCAATACTCTATCTCGTATCTCGACCACTTCCTTTCCTTTCCCACATGGTCACTGTGGAAAAAACCGTTTGGTGCACAGTTTCCTGAATAATTCATGTTACAACAATTTTTCCTCTGTATTAGCTCGCTGTGTTAAGGTTCGAGATTTAAGGGCTCTAAAATCCCTGCTCGTTGTTCAGGGTCTAATCACACAGGAATTTTTCCTCGAAGAGTTCACTATGAAATGCTTCGAGTTGGGCGAAACTCATTTGGCCGTGTCAACCTCTGAAATAGCGATAAAAAGACGGAACCATTTTCAGCAGAATTTATTACTAAAGCATTTATGCGATCATGGGCTGTTTGAGGATGCTTTGTTGATTTACGAAAAATGTAGATTCTTAGGTTGCTTGTCTGACAATTATACATTTCCCTTTGTGATCAAGGCATGCACAGCTATGGGTGATTTTCTTACTGGTACAACCATACATTGTTTAGTTTTGAAATGTGGATTTTGTGAAAATCTTGTTGTGCAGACGACTCTTGTAGGATTTTATTCTGGGTTTGGGAAAATTGAAACTGCACGTTTCATGCTTGATAGAATACCTAAACCGGATGTTGTTGCTTGGAACGCACTGATTTCTGGTTGTTCTTTCACTGGGTTTGATGTGGAGGTTCTTCAGCATTTCCGGCAGATGTGTGCTCAGGGTTTGAAGCCTAATGTGAGCACTTTAGCAACTGTCATCCCAGTCTGTTCTCGTTTTGGAACTTTTGATACTGGTAAATCCCTCCATGGATTTGCTCTCAAGTCTGGAATTGATATGGAGGAGTCTTTGCTGCCTGCCTTGATTTCCATGTATGCTAGTTGTGGGGATATACTCATAGCCAAGAGTTTGTTTGATTGCTCAAAACCCAAAAACATTGTCATTTGGAATTCTATGATATCTGCATATACAAAGAACCAGAAACCAGATTGGTCATTTGAATTGTTCAGTAAGCTTTTACAATACGGCATGCAGCCAAATATAGTCACTTTTGTGTCCATTCTCCCCTCTTGTGAGAACTCTGGAAGCTTTTATCACTGTCAATCTCTTCATGCTTATGTAATAAAGTTTGGATTAGAGGATCAACATTCTGTAGCTACAGCCCTTCTGTCTGTGTATGCCAAACATGGAAACATCAATTCAGCTGAGTTTCTTTTTAACTGTATGCTCCAGAGGAATTTGATGTCCTGGAACTCAATGGTTTCAGCTTATGTGGGCAATGGCCTCCCAGGTGCATGCTTAGATACATTCCGTCAAATGCAGTTTGCAGGATTTAATCCAGATGCTATTTCCATCATTAGTGTCCTTTCTGCATGTTCCGAACTGGAAGCCCTTCTTCTGGGGAAGTCTGCCCATGCTTTCGGTCTAAAGAATGGAATTGATTTGAAACCCAATGTTTCAAATGCTTTGCTGGGATTTTACTCTGACTGCAGTAACTTGTCTTCGTCTTTTGATATATTTCGGAGAATGATGACAAGAAATGTTGTTTCATGGAATACTATGATATCAGGATGCATATACAATGGACAAGCAGAAAATGCTTTGCTTCTTTTTAAACAGATGCAACAAGATGATGTGGACTTCAATTTGGTTACCCTTGTAAGTGTTCTACCTGCCTGTAGTGAAGTTAAAGATCTGATGCTTGGGGTAGCTATTCATGGATATGTCATTAAAACAGGTTTAGCCTTTGATGTTTCATTAGTTAATGCACTTCTGAGCATGTATTCAGACTGTGGAGATATTGAATCCAGTGTTTTGCTCTTCAAAGACATGCCTACCAGAAGTTTGATTTCCTGGAATGCTCTTATAACTGGTTACCGTAATCATAATTTACAGGATGGTGCCCTTGCCTTACTTCATCAAATGATAGAAGAAAACCAGAAACCAAACTACATAACCTGGCTGAATGTGTTACCCTTATGCAACACTCACATTGAAGGTAAAGCTATTCATGCATATGCAGTAAGAACAGGGATACCATGTGAAACACCTTTTCTCACGTCATCACTGGTACTTATGTATGCTAGATTTGGAAATGCTAGGTCATGTAAAATACTGTTTCAACAGGGTGAAGCAGGTAGTCTTTCTGTATGGAATGCTATGATATCTGCGCATGTTAAATTAAGAGATGCTGAAACAGCTTTTAGTTTGTTCATTGAATTACTGCAAAGAGAAATCCGTCCTGTCTCTATTACAGTTCTCACCGTTATTTCAGCTTGCAGTCAGATAAATAACTTGGTTCTTGCTGATTCTGTATTTGCTTACCTTATACACGAAGGATTTGACAAAGATATAGCCATTAACAATGCCCTGATTGATTTGTACGTAAGATGTGGAAACCTCTCATTTTCTAGAAGGCTGTTTGACTTGTTTCCACAAAAAGATCCTATTTCCTGGAGCATGATGATTGACGGATATGGGTCCTATGGGGAAGGAGAAGCTGCTCTGAATCTCTTCTACCAAATGAGGCATTTAGGTATGAAACAAGATGAAATTACTTACTCGAGTGTTTTGTCAGCTTGTAGCCATGCTGGTCTAGTTGAGGAATGCAGGACAGTGTTGAACTGTATGGTACATGACGGTTTAGTACCAAGGATAGAGCACTATGCTTGCGTGGTTGACCTTCTTGGTAGAACAGGTCACTTGAGTGAGGCTCATGTCATTGTCAAGAGTTTACCTTACCATTACAATTACAAATCTTCTTGTGCAAATATACTTGAATCATTATTAGGTGCCTGTTTGATTCATGGCAACATTGAGGTTGGAGAAGAAATTGGTAAGGTGCTAATGGAAATGGAGCCGAGGAAATCAAGTGCGTATGTGATCCTGCACAACATCTACGCAGCAGCTGGGAGGTGGATGGACGCGAATCGGGTAAGATCTGAGATGGAAAGAAACAAGGTCAGGAAAGTACCTGGCTTTAGTCTCATTGAGGGAGGGAAAAGGAGCTCATCGCACAAGTAGGGAGTCTTGCAATTTCATGAGCCTGACCTTCCCGGTGACTGCGTGATAAGATTTTATTTTGTAAGAAATTCCTCAAAATATTGTGTAATTATTAATATGCATGTATTATTCCTACTTATTGAGAAAAGAATGTCCGTTATTTATATATATATATAAAACAGCATAACACGTTCCATATAGTGTAGTCGATTAATATATTCTTGTAGGATTGTATTTGAGAAATATATATATATATATATATATATCTTTTTCGTTTTCAAACTTAATCTAAATACACACTAAATATTTTGGATTCAAATTTTTAGAGTTAATTCATAAATCAAAATCTGTATGAGACTGTTTCTTTGAAATTTCTGAATAAGAATACAAGATGTTTAGATCCAAAAGAATATCTAGTGAGACAAAAGTTATAAAAATCATGATTAGTTTCAACAGTAAAACTTAAGAATGAACATAAACAATTTATCTCCAAATGTCCTTTTTTTTTTTTTTTCTTGTATAGGTCAGAATTTAGAGAGAAATCCTTAAAAATGTACAAACTTTAAAAAAGAAATATTAGAATCTACAAATGGCAATAATTAATGAATTAATTTAAAGATTTCTTGTGATTTGGCAAGTATCTATTTGCTTCAATTGAAATGACTAATTTGCTGCTCATTACTTCCTCCAAATACCTTTGCCACAGAATAAAATTTATTCAATTTTCAGGTCAAAATCATCATGTAAAATTCTCCAATTTAGTCCCTTAACTATTTACGTTTCTTCGAATTGGTCCTATAACTTTAATTTTATCCAAATTGATCCGTTATCTATTTTCTATTTCCAAATTGATCCTTCCAACCGAAATTGACCAAAATTTGATAACTTTATTGGCATATCCATTAAATTAAAAGGGTATATTAGTTATTTTATGTTAGAAAAAAAAAAGAAAAATAAATAAAATAGATATAGTATTTTAGCCAAAATATTTATTTTTTTCAAGAAAAGAGAAAAAGATATGAATAAATTTAATATATCGATTCCATTTTTTTTTTCTAACATAAAATGATCAAAAAACCTTTTTAATTTAATATATACGCCACCAGTAAAGTAATCAAATTTTGGTTAATTTTAGTTGAAAAGACCAATTTAGAACATAAAAAATAAATAAATAATCAATTTAAATAAAATTAAAGTTATAGGACCAATTCGAAGAAATATAAATAGTTAAAGAACTAAATCGGAGAATTTTCCAAATCATCATTTGTCCAATAATAAATTTTCGTAAAAGCTAAGTTCACGCACTAACCTCCGCAAAAAATACAAAGAGCTAAAATTACAACATTGCCACGGAACCAACTTGTTTTACCCCAAGGAGTTCAACCATTGAAGAAGTGAGAGCACTCAAGAGTGCAAAATGAATGAGTCAATTCTTTCTAACCAAAAACATAAAATTTTTAGGCAAAGAATAAGATAAAACCACCTAAGGACGGAAGACTAATAATTCCATCCACAAAAATGATAAATAACTGTTAAGCTCAGGCCCGTACATTTCTTCCACCAATACATTAAAACGCATGAGGGCCCTGAACAACTACTACTGTCTCAGCTGCAAAGAGTGCATCCCAGACATTATTTGATATAGAGCAGAATCCTTTGGCAGGCCAACAAAGTAATTCCATTTTAATTTGCACCACAATACTGAAAACTGCCATCACCAACCAATTTTTCGACAACTACATAAAGGACCAGTTCCACCAAAAAGTGATCCACAAACTAGCAACAAAGGTCAGGAAGTCCCTTATTAAAGATTAGTCCCAAATTTGGGCATTAACATTAAATATGAAGAGAATACCTCATCCCTCCTTTCCAAGATTAGCTAAGCACTGCAGCATTAAATTTCACTCTCTAGTCGTAGTCCCACTTGATTGTTTAGCTACATATACTTGTTTCATCTTTGAGGAAGGTAAACCCTTCTCCACACCAAACATCTGGTTCCTTCCATGGAAACCCATCCTGCGGTGGGACCACTCACTCCCAGAATTGTTTCTCTGAGATGCCATCAATCCACCCCTTTGGAAATTGTAATTTGTAGAATGACTCTGCTGGGCTGACAAAGTCTTCTGCTGGGTAGACCTAGTCTTAAAACCACTTGAACTGTGGCCTTCGCTATTGTTCTTGCCACTGTTCCTAAGATTGTTGGTCTTGCCAACTTCTGCAGGAGCACTTGCAGAGGAGCTATCACCAGCGGCAGTTTGTGCAGATGCCCCAGCAGCAGTGGACCTCGATGAACCTACCATGCTGAGTTCTTCTGCAAACTGACTAGCACTAGCCCCAGTTGCCAAACTAAAAATTGCACCCTTTTCAGATGAAGTTGAACCGCGCGGCATGGAATGTGCATGACTGAATTGAGAAGGCACTACACCATCAACTTGCTGCTGATGTGGTCTTGTAAGAGACACAGCATGAAGAGGCGACGCAGGAACATGGGACCAGCGAGCTTGCACAGAAATGTCAGGTGCAGACTGGAAAAAGTTCAAGACAAACGAGCAACACCGTAAAGGAACCAAATTGTGTTGGTTTTTTGTCCATGAAATACCATAACAAAAGAGACAAATTTATTATCAAACAGAAGTGACAGATTCAACAAGGCAATTATCTTCTACCCCAGGTCCGAGAAAATAACGTGAGATCATTATGTAAAAACCATCAACACAGCGATTCAACTTTCATCATCTTATCTATCACGTCAACCACAAATATCAAAGTCATCCATTGAACACAAACTTTAAAACATGTACTAAAAAATAGAATGACACAAATAATATCTATTTAATTAAAAATATACAAATTTCCATCACAATCAACCAGACAAGTCATTACAATGTCAAATTTATACACTCTAAAATATCAACATTATTCAGTTAAAATATAACTACCTGTAAGACATTTTCTTCCAGTGTCTTTAATACATCAAATACCTTGGACTTACATAACAAAATCCAAAAACAACTTAGCAGGAGTATGATATTTGTATATATCAGCTCTTCATTTAAAAAATGAAACATGACCTATCATGGTCTGACGGCCTTCCAAAAGATTTTCCTTTTCACATTGTTTTCACTACCCATTCCCACCACCACCACCCCCACGACCCCCGGGCCTTTTTTTCACCTTCTGAAGAGAAGCAGCTGGGTTAGCTACAGAAAAGGCTGGAAGCATTTTCTAAATAAGATGAAATTTCCTTACCTGGAATGGAGACACATCAAACATGGCCATAGGAGAGGGCATGGGCAACAATGTTGACCCTTGGGCAAGATTCCGATGTGCAGGAGCAATACTTGAATTGTTCAGGTCACCATCACCCATAACAACAGCTGATGACGGAGCATTGTGCTTCCAGTCAGGAGGCTTTCCAGAAGGGATATAGGTGGGGCCCATAAAGCTCAATCCTACTTGGCCAAATTGTCCAACTGGGGCAAAATGATTATAGACTACCATATGTGGAGGCCCTTGAACTCCAGGAATAGCTCCAGGATGGTTAATAAATGGACCGGTAAAACCAGCATGTGGACCATAAAATGAATCAACAGTGGAATGGCATTGTTGCCATGTACCAAGAGGACCCGAACTGGATGCAGGAGTGCTTTTTTGAGGCTGTGATTGGGAGCCAGAAGATTCTTCATGTGGACCAAAAGCAAAGAAAGGGCCTCCCATAATTGGATTCATTTCATAGAATGGAAAATGCGAAGGTGGCCCTCCAGGAAAGTGAGAAAGCATCTGGCTTGAAGAACTCTGTGGACTAGATATAGTTGGCCACAAGGAGATTGAAGGAGTTTCAAGAGAAAGATCAGCAGGAAGTGATACAGTAAGAGACTCTTCTGCTCTTGATTGATTAGCTAATTGCTGATCATCCACCATACCTGGGAATACACAGAAGAACCACAATAAATTATAAACTTGAAAGCCAATTGAACAGAAGGTGGAAACAGCAACAACAATAACAGCAAGAATCAACCTGTTGGAATCCCATCAATATCTGCACCACCAAAGTTGTTAGAGTCTGAAATAGAAACAGGGCCTAGCCCATTCACAACAACCTCATCGGTACTAATGGCTGCTACAGCTACAGCGGAAGCAGCAGCTTCAGCTTCAGCTTCTGAATCTCGTAGATGAACACAAGAATTATCAGCTTGCTTATCTTTCTCAAAGAAAAGGGTGCAATCATCCTCATCTGCAGAAATCTTGTGGGGAATTTGCATCTCTGATCGACTAGAACCAGGGGCCCTGTTACTAGGAGGGAGGATAGTTGGTGAAGTGACAGCACCTGATCACGGACAAGTAGAATCATTAGACTAAAATGGTTATAAATCAGGACAATGTAGGCTTAGTTAAGCATTCTATTACCAAATTGAATTCTTTCCCCAGCAAGCAACGAATTGATTGGATTTGCAGCAGACGAAAAAGACCTTTCTTTGGACAATATGGAAGATGATGGTAAAAGGGGCTCGCTTGCTGCACTACTATGACCACCTACAGAAGCAATTGGTGCATCATATCGAGGAGGCTTCATAGCCTCCTCTAGTTGAGTCTGTGTTAAGGTCATAACCTACCAAACAAAATGAACTTCAATGAGATTAGCCAAATAAACAAGATTATGAAAACAATCAATTTAACAGCTTCTACAAAAGATCCTTTGGGAGGATCACCATAAGCATTTTTAATTAGTAAGTTTGTTAAAATTGTCAAGTTCAAGGAAGTGGAAACTCATTTCACAACCTCCCAAAAGGATAACCATTTTGTAAAAGAACAGTTTCTCGGCTGCAGCAGGAAAAAACAATTTCTCCCTTGCTGCAAGAAATTCCAAGCCTCATTATAATTTCCTTTTCTGACAGTAAGATCAAGAGGAAAAAGTTGATAAAAAGATTAAGAAGAGAAAATCCCATTCATACAATACAAAACAGCCAACTCATCAACATGATATGTACTGGATGAATATTTGAATTCTGTGATGCATGATGTGGATCAGGCAGAGAATAATGAAGATGCAATGTGCTAAACCTGGTGACTAATTCGAGCATTGTCCCAAGAATTCAAAGGTATTGGAACATTATCCATAGCCTTAGTCTTGTTCTCAAACATGACAGCGGATATATTATCTTTTGCAGCTCCATCTACAACAGAGAGAGAGTTTGACTGAAGAGGCCTGCAAATGAATACACGCAACCCAAAAACAATCACTTCTTAGGAGTGAATCTAGTGCAGTTAGTAATGAGCTGATTATTAAGAGGATAAATACTTGATTTGGGATCTCTTATCGGCCTGTGTTTCAGATTTCACAGCAGGAGTGCCAATAGGAGCTAGTGTTTGGGAGAGCAACCCAACAGACCCCTCTTTATAAACCAAGCCTCGTCCCTCAGAGGAAGCAAAGTCAGAACGATGATTTTGGGAAGATTCTCTTCCAGTAACTTTTCTCGAGTTGGTCCAACCAGTGGTCATTGGCTTTGTATCACGTGGCTTACGTGAGAGCTGCTATGAGAGAGAGACACAATAAATAACATTAAAAATCAGATATACAACAATGATGATGGGTAGAAGAAGTCCCACCTTAGTCACCCGAGATTTAGCCTTGATTTCTTTTTCTCTCTGCTCTCGCCTATCATTCAGCATTTGCCTCTTGGACCGCACTTCAATAAAGTCATCTTCATCGCTAGGTGCTTCTATACCAGGTTGTTTGAAAACACGTACAACCCCACTTTGCAAGGGTGCATCAACATCCTCCTCAGGTATGTTCCTTTTCAAATTTCCCTCCCCAGGCCCAGAGAGATTTTCATTCAGGGATGCATCTTTCCTAACTTCTTTTCTCACCTGGTTTGTAGAATTAATTTCTTGGGAACTAGAATAAACCGTAACCAAACCCTCTGAATTAGCTACTTGCTTCGTTGGTTTACTAGACATGGTAAACCTCTTAGATCCACTCCTTGCAAAATTCCCAACTGATCTTCCACTGTTGTTTAACTTCTCATCCAGATTTATGGTATTCGAAGAAACCAAGCCACCTGGTTGCCTCCTCTCTCCATTCTCCCGAACTCGAAATTCAGTTCGATGGACAGTCCGTCTTGATCTTCTCTGGAACCCATTAGCATCACAGCCAGTTAAGTCAGACGGATGAAAAGATCTCATGCTAGAGTTCTTAACAGCATAGGTGAATCGTTTCCCCTTACTAACAGAGAGGGGACCATGAGGTTTCATCCCACCAAAAGTCGTCTCAGAAAATGGTTCACCTGTGATTTGCTGGTTCTGCAGTTGTGGTTCAGAAAGCCGCCCCCTTGCTAATGGTAGCGGATGCTTTAAAACAGCATCATTTTTCTCCCCTTCAGTCTGAGCAACTGATTCTGATACGAGCCGCTTAGCATTGCCATTTCCAGAAAGCACTGTAGTACTAATCTGTTTATGAACATTGACATCAATTGTTTCTCTTACCACGGATGAACTAAATCCCAATGAAGGATTCCCATGAGATTGATCAACAGGTCCTAAAACACAGACAGAATGCTGGTTCTTCAGTGCCAGAGATGGCACGTCATCTCTCACAGCACTCTGTGTAGAAGAGTCCTGGGATGATTGAGCTAAATTCCCAGTTCCCTGATTCAGACTGTTAAGGGTTTGCACACTGGGCTGGACAAAGGACATCGATTGAGGAGGAACGGGCAGAAGTCCTTGAGATATAGGAGTATTATATCTGAGCTGACCAAATTGGAATATTGGTGGCTGTGGTTGATGTATATGGGCAAGTGAAGTACCGACAGGAGGGTGAAGGTGCAGAGGCATCTGAATTGAACCAATCTGTATAGCAGGAACTGGAGAAGGTATGAGAGAAGGACCTGAGAATAGCCCAAACTGAAGTTTAACAGGTATATCTTGACTGGCTGCAGAAGATACAGTTGATATTGGGCTAAGACCAGAAGATGATGCCATGCCAACTGAAATTGATATTGTTTGCTTAGCAGAGAGTGCATTGACATCACCTGTAGATTGAGCAACAGAATCTTGTATTGCCTTGTCACGTTCCTGGATGACAGTCAGCTGTGAAGAACCATCTATCTGTCCATTACTTCCTTCATCACCTTGTACATCATCAACCAATCTCTCTCCAACAATGCATCCAGATGAGTCAGGAACCCCAGGCCCTCTATCTTCTTCATTGCTTAGGTTTCTTTCAAAATCATCACTAGGTATCTCAACTTCAACACCTTCATCAAACCCCAATACTAAATTTTCCACCATATGGGACGAGCTTTTGTCCTCCAAATGCAGATCATCAAATTCTTGGTTCAGATCAATATTATGTGTATCTCCCTCATGTGCTTCATCCTCTTCCTGATAACCATCTTCATCCTCATCATATTCTTCTTGCTCCTGCAACTTAGTATTATTTTCAAGAGTCCATTCATCATCCTCAACACCAGAGATAGAACTGGATGCTGTCATGACATTGCGTTGCCCAGGATTGTCATTCAAGATTTCCTCGTTACCAGATGGTGAAACCTTATTTCCTTCTCTGGTAGATAGCAAGGGAGAATCCCCAGATTCATCCAATTCATCATGGGAGAGGTGAGGAGGGGAGTTAGGAGGACTTGAAACAGATACAGAAGATTGTGAGTCACACCTTGGCGTCATATCCTTGTGCAGTTTCTGATCATCTGCCATTGTAAGGTCACTCTCCATATTCACAAGTTCAGATTGCTCAATTCTATCTTGATGACCAGTATAATACCCTGTTTGTCCAGTGGATTCAATTCTTCCTTTATGGCTATAAAGGTCGTCCTTTTCTAGGAATCCTGATGTACCAGGGGAGGAAGTCCTTTGAGTAGAGGCAATTAAAGGAGGGGGCAACACACGAGGCTGCCTCATGGGATATCGTGATCTTCCATAAGAAGAGTGCTCATCAACCTGATAATGCCGCTCTGGAAAAGGGAGGCGAGTATTGCCCCGAAACCGATTCTCACCCCATCCAAAATCACTGTACTTTTCTGAAGGATTATCTTGAAATTCACACTCCATATCCTTAGTTCTGCTGTATGACTCTGCCTCTCCAGGAAAATTCCACCTCTGATCCTTCTGATGGCCAAACTCATTTGCATAAGGCTCTTGCATCACTCCTCTTACAGGATTTCTCGAAGACATGTATCCAGGTCCTCCATAAAACTCCTTCCTAGGAGCTATCCTACCATTAGAAAAGGAATCTCTCCTAGGAGATAAATGACTAATCTCCTGGACAAGGGGCTGTGAAGATACATTATTCCCATTTTCATAAACATCCCTTCTCCATGAATTTAAAGGTTTTCCTTTGTCAAGGAAACTAGAAGGGCCTTCTCTGGTAGGATAGGGCCTAGAAGTGATGTCAAAAGACCTCTCAAAAGAAGCTGAAGCCGTTATTCTTTCCACCATTCTCTCGCTATCTTCCCATGTGTCTAATTCTGCTGGCGAGCTAGAGACATCTTTGTCCTTTCCCATGGCCGAGAAGTTACAATCCATGGTACTAGTAGAAACTGATCCATCAGTATTTCCAGAATCACCCCCTCTCTTCGCAATTTTTGCCTCCAATTCCAAAAGTTTTTGATATGCTGCCTGTTTCCTCCTCTCTTCCTCCAGAATAATGCTCCTCTTCTCTTCTTCTCTAGCCATCTTCAGCTCTTCTGCTTTTCGAGCAGCCTCTAGCCGCTCCTGTTCAGCCCTCCAAGCAGCTTCTCGGGCTTCTTCTTCCAACCTTCGCCTCCTATCTTCCTCTTCCCGAATTAATCGCTGTCTTTCTTCTTCTTCTCTTCGGGCTTGCTCCAATAATTTTTCTTGTTCCTCAATAATTCGCTGTCGTTCGAGCTCTTGCATTTGCTGAACTCTCTCAAGTTCAGCTTCAAATGACTCTCGAACTGGGTCATGAAAATCAGTCTGTTTAACAGTGTCCTTCTTTCTCTTGAGTACCCCAAGAAAGCTCCCAGTAAAGGGATCCCTTTCATCAAAACCTGCAGAATCAATGAATGGATCTTCAAGGTATGATCTCTCAGTCTTTGACAAAGCATGTTTCTCCCTACCGAGAACAGAATCGGTTCCGGGGGACATTTTTGCACCAGAAACAAATGATAATTTTGTGGTAACATTTTGAAAGCTATCACCTCTGTGTCTACTTGATTGGTCAGTACTATATCTGTCTCGTGTAATGCGTTCGGTCCCACGATTATTCCACTGAGGTCGCACTTCTTGCACATATCCCATATCCCTTCTGCCATAAGTAGTTTCCTGATTTCTGGAAGTGCCAACATTTTGAGAAGAAGCCCCTGAATGTGGTGGGATGTACCTGTTCTCTTTCAGAATATCTTTGTTGGGCACTCTTGTACCAATGTTGTTCTTATCACGTGAAACTTCTGGAGCATTTGCTCCATCTCTGTGAAGGGGTGAGCTTCTCCATGCACTTCCATCTCTGCCTTCCCTATTAGGTGTTCCTATATCCCTGCGGTAAGGGTCCAATTTGAAGACCTCGTTGGAAAAACTTCTTCCAGTTTCATCGTCTCTTAGACCCAATCTTTCATGCTGATTATGGATAGATTTGTGTGGAAGAACACTGGCTCTAGGCATGTCAAAATCTCTGTCCCAATAACTTTCACTTTTGGAATTCCCAAAATCTCTACTACGGTCCCCAAACCCATGTCCTGTATCACGCTCATCATCAGCCCAATCAGACCTTGGATTCAACCGGACTAGGGGCAACAGGCCCGGGAAGTATTCCTCCTTCTTAGAATGATTAACTATGTGCGAATTCCCTAATCCATGTCCCTCATTTCGATCCTCTACCATGCCATTTGCCACTGTATGACGCGAAGCCTGACCCTGTGGACGCATATCAACTGCTGAATTGAAATGATTGTCATCCCTCTGCTGGTCAGTCAACTCTGAGGAAACTTGCTTTTGTTTTTGGTTCAAATTATCCTTGTGTTTTATCCCAAGTCCAGATAAGGCAGGCAAGGCTGCTTGAAGAGAAGGGAAGTCCTCGCCCCTTAAAACCACAGCCTTCTCTACTGACTGTGGAAAAGATTTAGCAGAATTGGCACCTGGAACACCGACCCCAGTACCACTTGACCGAGCAGAAGGTGGCGTATAAGCAACCCCAGCCCTACTCTCACCGTCAACAGTACGCCCACCCTGCTCCCCCAGAGAATCGACTACATTCCCATTTTTATCCTGAGAGCCAATTGACACGGGCTTGGTCCATCCCATGCCAGAAGAACCAGGCCTTGTCCCAACTCCTGTCCCAGAACCACCAGCCGACCCACTGCCAGATCCTGAGACATCAAACCTCTCGTGCTCCTTCCTCAGTGAAGGCAAATTCAAGGGGGGCGGAACAGATAGTTTCGGTACAGGCTTCTGCGAAGCCCTAGACCTAGAAAGAACCACCATTCCACCACCGCCTCCGCCAGAGCCGCCCCTTCCCTTAACCAAAGCAGTGGCCTGCCCGTAAGAGCCGCTATAAGATGGATGATTAGAATGAGAAGGCTGTCCATATGACTTGTTCAGATTCACAGATACGAACTTTGCCCCGGCACCACTGCCAGAATTGGCCATCTCACTGCCACAACCCAGTAACAATCCTCTGGCTGCTCTTGCAGATCCCACCAGTAAAACGCATCAAAACCCTAACCCACTTTCTATCCAAAAGTCGGACCGTTCAAAAACTTTGCCCTATAACAGAAGATCTCACAAATATTTAAAACAGTGCTCCGACACCGATCAGGAAAGGAAAAAAAAAAAAAAAAAAAATTAATGATACACAACAGCTCACAAATTGAATAATAAGGTTTTGCAAGCTATCAAATGTCTTAATTAGGGCTAGGATGACGATCGACTCGAATAAGGGGGGAGAGGGGAAAAAAAAAAAATGGTGTAAGAGATGAGCGTAGGATATGAAGGTTACCTGCGATGGCGTAAGATAGGGGACGGCAGAGCGATAACGTACGCCTCGCCGACAACTAAGTTAAGATTACTACGAGGACGGAAGAGGAAAGCCCTACTAATGTTCAAACTTCAAAGCCCCCACCCGGAGGGAGAGAAGAAATAAATTTTAGAGGCCTTCTTGCCTTGCTAATAAAATTGTTTCGTCTTACCAAATTTGCCCCTTAACTCGTATCAAATTCTGCATACCCCTCAAAAGTATTCTGCGATGTGAACCCTGGCATTTATATGGTTGTACCTTTGAGAATTTCTCTTACGTTTTACATGTAATTTTTGTTTTGTTTTGTTTTTTAAAAAATTTGAGGTATTTTTACTTTTATTGTGTCTCAAACGCTGACCTCTTAGATCATAAGTGAAGCTATTATTAACTGAGTTATACCATTTTGACACGTGTAATTTCTATTTCAAATTGGTACTTTGATAATTTGTTTTTGAAAATAATAACGCAAAATTCGATAACAACAAATAATTAAATTAATGAATATTAATTATAACTAATATGACTTGTAATTATATAAATCATATTTTTAATCATATAATAAGTATATAAACAAAGTTTTATACCAAATAAAAGCTAGCATTGGTAGTTAATTAAAGTACTAAAATTCATAATAATTGTAAATTAAAGCCCCTATTTTTTGTAGGGCTGAATATTAACCTCAAATGTATGAAAGTGTTATCAAAATGGCTTAGTTTAGGAATTGTTCCAATAGTGTATACAATGCCCTTCTTTTTTTAGTGAAAAAGGGATCAGGTATATTGAAATGATATCAATGTACAGGTGTGCAAAAAAAGCGCAGAGTGTGGGACTAACAATTACATATGCTAACTAGCAATCAACCCAGTTCATCTGCCTCATTTAAGGAGAGAATTTCCCAAGTCCTAACTAAAATGTTTTTTACAAAAAGATATGGGCCACCCCACTTCACATTCTGATGGAGAACACCATTCCTCATCAACCAAAAATAATGTATGGCCTGAAGCAGTATGTGCCATAGAGCTTTTGCTCTAAGGCAATCACGAAATACATGCAACAAGGTTTCAGGCTGCATAGGGCAAAGATAGCAGGCTGGAGTCTTAAGGATGCCTTTCTTCCACAAAAGTTGTCTTGTGGGCAAGCAACCATGCTGTAACAGCCAGAGCACCATTGAAGCTCATGTAGGCCCACAGAATTTCCACAAGTTCTTCCAATTTCCAGTCCCAGTTACACTGTCATTTTTGTGCAACAGAGAGAAGGCAGAGGCAACAGAGAAGGAACTGAGGTTGGAAGCTTGCCAGGCCCAAGTATTCTGGACAGCCGGCTGCAATGAAGTAGTTTTCACTTGGTTCAGAGTTGTTGATGGTAGGTAGGATTGAATATGATTAAGCTGCCAGCTGTTCGTTAATCTTGCCCGTGCCTTGACGTTTGTTAGTCCATGTAAAGCGGGGGCCCGAAAAACCAACATCCAGCACTTGGCAGAATTGTAGCATATCCTACAACGCCCTTGAGGGTGCTATGGCCACTGCCTTACCACCCATCTTATCTGTTGGGTTCAATGTTTGGTTCCAATCACCAATTAGTATCCAAGGGACCTAAATACAAGAGCAGAGGGATTTGAGGTAAGTCCAAAGGGAGGTCCGCAGCAGGCTATGGGGAGACGCATAGACTGCAGAAAGCACCCAGTCCACCTTAAGTTCTTGTCGAATAATAAGAGTGATAACCTATTCCCTGACCGATGCCACTTCTATATCAAGGCACTGGTCATTCCACAAGATCCAAATCCCCCCAACAAATCCATCAGCTTCAGCCGCTACAAATTTGGAGAACGAGGAGTATGTAAAAAATACTGGGTATAGACTCATCACTATTGATCTTGGTTTCCATTAGTATCAAAATATCGAGTTTATGTAACCTAAGTAGTTCACACATAATTCTGTGGAAGGCAACTGAATTAGCTCCTCTACAATTCCATGACAGTATCTTGACATTCATCAAAGAGATTAATGGGAAGAGTTGAGTGGGAGGGGGTTACCGTTCCCTAGAGGTTGAGTAGCATAAGTCAAAGGGGACTCTTTTGGAAAATGTCCGTTGACTGGGTCGGGAGAGGACTCCTTGGGGCTGGTCCTTGAGCTGGTACTCTTGCCCTTGGATTTAGGCCCAGGTGTTTTACCCTTGGAGGAGACTTGCTAGGCTGAAGTGGATCTGGTCGAAATAAGAGGAGGGGCTCTACCCGACTATTGGGCTAGGCCAGTTGGCTAAATGGATGAGGACCCGAGATCCGTTGTAAGCCCAAGCGCACGGCTCCTTGGCCCAACCTTGGAGGGGGATGGGTCATCGGGGAGGTAATAGTGGGTTGGGTCAGGAGCTGGGACTTAGGCTTGACCCACTACTTTTTTCTTCTGGTTCTTGGACTTCCCCTTACCTTGGGTTGACCCAACTAGAGCTTTTCTGCTACTTGGGCCCTCTAATGCATTTATCTTTTCCTTGAGAATTGCCACCTCATCAACAACACAGATATCTTCGTCGTTCAACTCTTGCAAGATAGAAAAGCGAGAGGCAGACGCAAGCCTGCTGTTCTCTGACATGGCAGTGCCTTTTCCTTTGTCCAGTCGAGCTAGGACCTTGGCAATCTCAAATGCAGGTACAACTTTTGCATTGGGGGGGAGAGCTAGATGAAATTGACTTCAGTTCCTGTGTCCTCTTAGTGGTAGGGGCTTTCGGCGGTCTGTCAGTCGAAATTAGGGCAGGCTTCTTCCGACGATTTCGAGCTGCTTGCAACATCCATGAGCCTTAAGGACCCTCATGCTTAGCAGGTTGTTCGGTAGCAGAAGGGGGACTGCTGAAATTCGTATGTTTCCCAGTTGTGGAATCATGTATGGTACACCCTACAGTCCAATGGCCATACTGGACACACAAAAAGCAGATTTGAAAGAGCCCCTCGTACTCCACTGGTTGGGAATGCCCCATGATGTTGACTTTGGGCAGCAGCAGTTGAGAGAGATCTAACTCGACGCACACACGGGCATACTTCCCACAGGCAGAGGTCATGGTGGTATTGTCAACTTTCACTGCTCTACCAAGAGCTTCGGCAATACGTAGGAGAGATTGTTCTTTGAAAAACTCAATAGGAATGCTCGGTAGTCTGACCTAAATGAGAGTGGAATTGATTGAAGCAAGAGCTGGCCGAAAATTAGGCTTTCATTTAGTGACAGTGAGGTAATGCCCTAAAATGATCCAGGGGCCATCCTCCAACTCATGGTTCTAGTCTTCTTCAGAATAAAAGCGAGCAATATAGTACCCCTTCTCAAGGTCAATCAGCTCACAACCCCATTCTAATTTTCATAAGTCCTTGGTGCGTTGCTCCAAGACTCTATAGGACACAGACTTTCCTAGTAGCTTTAGAATAAGAGCTTTCCTCAAAGGACGTCATAGTTTTTGATATTCCTCCAATGGAAAGTCAATGGTAGGGATGAGATCCTCATCAGTGGACCTTAGGGGGGTCCCCAACATGAGAAAGATCGAAGTCCTCCCCTTCGTCCATAGTGTCATCCCTTGTGTAGATTGGAGGCTTAGGTGTCTTCTTGCGAAGAGTATCTGCAAAGGTCTGTCTATTCCAAGGGCTAGCGCTGGCCCCATTTGCAAATTTGGGTGGGCCTTAGGCTGGGACTCTGTCTCGTAGAGGTCAACAAGCTTCTTGTCAGGTGGAGCGCTCTCGGTGTGTCTCCTCTTTGACTTTTGAATGCTACGATGAAGTAGGTCTGCTTCTTCCACTGAGAGAGAATCAGACATTTTTTTTACAGTGGGCAAGTTAGAATTGCTAGCTAGTTGGTTGTTGTTACCATCATAACTTGGAACTTTTGTTGTTGAGCTATGTTCTCAATGCCCTTCTTAACTTAAGATAACAGTGCGATTGTATTTTTTATTTTTTTATCAGAGGTAACCACCAAAAAAAAAAAAAAACACTCCTTTCACAAAAGTAATTTTGCTCTAAAATAAACTATTTCTATATTCATAAAAAGGAAGAAGAAGAAGAAAAGCAATAGACAAGTGTGAATTTAATGAATAATGAAGTTAGATGAATTGTCAAATTTATAACAATTATAATTAACTAGTAAGGTTATTGCATAATTATTATTTTTATAGTAAATATAAATTAAAATGTTGATAGAAATTTTTTAAAAGTATATTTTTAAAATGATTTAATTTTGTTAAAAAGAAATAGCTCAATTGGTAACAACTTCACTTATGATTCAAGAGGTCATAAATTTGAGATACGACATAAGTAAAAATACCTCAAATTTTCTAAAAATTTAATTTTAGAATAATAAATTATTTTTTGTTCAATAAACTACAGAAAAGTCTTATAACATATAAAAACATTTAGTATTAAATCTTTAATTTGATACAAATAAATAAGCTTTTGTTGAATACTACGTGAAGTTTCAAATTTGACACTATGAGGATCATCTAAGAGTAAGAATGAGAGTTCAAATACGAATGGTCTAACAAAAAACATATTTAATATTATCCATCCCAATTACACTTGACTAAAAACAAATCCTAAACCCTATTCAAACTAATAAAAAAATGTTATTATTAATTTATCAATTACAAATCTTACCCATTAAACTCCATACAATCGAAAATTGGAGAATGGTCATAATATTTTAATTAGTATTTTCAATACTAAAATTGTGATACTAAGGTTTTTAATTATGAGAAAAAGGGGGAAAAAAAAAGAAAAAAGTTTCTTGCCTAATTATTAAACATTAAATTATTCTAATTGTATTATTATTATTATTAATTTTTAAATTGTCTAAATTCTTCTATTTATATTTAGATATTAAAAAAAAAAAAATTGGTAGATTTTATTCCAAACATTAAAAATTTTATTATGTTTGGTTCAAAAATTTTATTTTAATCTTTTTAAATTCTAAATAAATCACATTTTTAATAGTTTTGGTTATTTTAGACAAAATTGACTTAAATAAATACAATAAATGTATAAAAATCACAGTTTTCATAGATTTACTTAAATCATTTTTCATCCAAAAGGGCTCAAATCATAAAAAATTAATTTATTTAATATTAAAAATCAAAATAAAATATTTAAGACCAAAAAAAAAAAAAAAAAAAAAACTAAAATCTTAAATATGTAGGACTAAATCCACCAATCTCAAAAAAAAAAAAATCCATATATATTTTGTATATTTAAATAATCTTAAAAAAAGTCAAATATAAATATGTTAAAATTATGAACAATATATATTAAATATTTAAGACTAAGATTATGAACTATAATTATGACTATATTAAATATTTATAATCTTAAAAAAAAAAGTCCATATATCTTTTGCATTTCTAAATAATTTTAAGAAAAAGTCAAATATGAATATATTAAAAAATAATGAACAATATATATTTGGAGAACAAAAAAATAATTTAACTGAAATTGTAATTGTGTAGTTGTGGGTTAACAAAGACACATCTAAGAAATTCTGGTATTAAATTTAAAGAATTTGAGCTCAAATCATAAAAATTTATTTATTTAATATTTATAAATTAAAATAAAATACTTAGAAAAAAAAAAAAAAAAACTAAAATCTTAAATATGTAGGACTAAATCCACTAATCTAAAAAAATAATATTATAATTTAATTAGTAATAATATTACTTAATAATAAAAAAGATAATAAATTCGAGATATATTAAAAATAAAAATACCTAATGTATATATATATAGTGCAGTGCCTAACTAGAAATGTCACTTTCAAAAGTTGGGTCATTTTAATTTGAGTTGGTAAGGTGTTATCTTGACTTAAGTGTGGATTATTGGATCAAAACCGTACTCATCTATGTAATTCTTTAAAAACTTGGGTTAGAACTTACCTTTTAAAAGAATCTACCCAACTCGAGTAAGAGCTAATTTGAATATAGACATAACTTAAAAATATTACGTATAATTAAGACCCATTCAAAACACTTGGTCACTAGGAAAAAAAAAAAAAATTGTCCATTTTTTAAGCTAATCTCTAAAAATAAGGCTGTAAGAAAAACAAAAAAAAAAAAAAAAAAAAAAGGAAAGAAAAAAGAAACGACCCAAATTTCAACGAATTCTGAAACGGTGCCTGTCCTGGGTGAGATTTCGGGGAAAAGAAAAGGGAGGGGCAATCTTTGATTCTGTTCCAGTAAACTGAGGGATGGATTCAATCGAATCTTCTCCGTCAACCTCTCCATCGAATTCCAGTTTCAGGCATGTCACGATTATCCTTTCTCCTCTCCGCAGTATCCTCCACTTGTAGTATTGCGAATTACAGTGATGGTTCTTTCCCTCTATGTTTTGCAGCCAACAACGCCATTTCTACCTTGCTGTTGATAGACTCCAGTTCAAGATGGTCTCTGTATATTTCAGCTAAGTTTTTTCAATTTTTGTGTCAATTTTTATAATAGGGGGATATTGAAACTGCAGGAAACTTTGGTAGATCTATTAAGCATGGCCTGCCGTCGTCCATCACTTCCAATAGTTGTGTGCTGCAGTTCTCGTGATGAGCTCGATGCTGTCTGCTCTGCCATTTCCAACCTATCCTTTATTGATGTTGCGGCTGTGGTAGTTTATTTATTTATTTGTTCTTCTCGTTTCAAGTGAAATTTCCTTCTTTCGGAACTGTTTTTAATTACTATTATGCTCCTTGTGGATTGTTAAATCTTTACGAATTTTGTCTGTTGCGCGTGTTGCAGTACAGTGACCTAGCGGAAGCTGAACGCTCGCTGATTTTCGAGAGATTTCGGCAAGCCACAATGAGTTGGAATATATATGCTGCTGATAGTGAAGATAAAGAAGGTAAACAGGAGGATAAGTCTCATATGATAATTGTAACGGATGCTTGTCTACCGCTTCTTAGTGCAGGGGAGTCCCCTATTAGTGGGCACGTTTTGATTAATTACGAGCTACCATCCAGGAAGGTATACTCTACAATCCCATGTTTATCTTATTCTTTCGTTAGTTTGTATATAAGCTTTACCTTTTGAACCTTTTGGCATTATATCTTGTAGTGGACTGAGAATTTTTAAGCTGAATATAATTCGCTAAGTATACTTCATTTTTGCTTTTAGTTGGAATAGTCCCCTACTTCCGTATCTTATGTCATCATGGACCAAATTATGCATGTCGGTATGGTTTTCATATTTGACAAGGAAAATTAAAAGAGGAGTTGATTTCTATGTGCTTCATTTGGTTTTGGCCTTGGAAGAATTCTCACTGTAACTTCATTTTACTACTAAAATGCATACTTTAGGTTATATGAATTACTAGTGTTTGACATTTGCATTTCAATCAAGAATTTCAGTGGATGTGTAGTGTGGTAGAAGATGGTAAAGTGATGCTGTAAACTTGCCCCAACAACTTGGTCGGGTATCATTTTTCGGAAAAGAAGAAAAAAAAATACTACTGAAACTACCGGTGTTGGGGTACATCCTACTGTTTTGGGATTACAACCCTTTGTCAAAAAGTGGTTGCCGCAGATAGTTCCTATATTAAGACTGGGTATTTGAATGTGGTCCTAACTAATTGCTATATGTAACATTATAGAGATTTTCCAATTTTGTCCATTATTTTGAATTTCAAAAATCCTTAATATGGGCTCATAATGCACAATCTCTTTCTAATAATTTGAGATTTTATTTAGGAGGCCATGTATCAAGATGAATAAGAAACAGTTCTGTAATAAATTATGCAGCTGATGCAATCTTTTCAAGGGAAGTTAAAGAGGCATAAGGAGTATTTGGAGGGAAGTAAAACCAATCACACACCTTGAACAAGTGGACAAATATTTATATGCAAGACAATCTGTCAGGGCAAAAATAGGAGATGCTTTTGTAAAATGTTAAGCAATGCATATATCTTTTTCAGTAAAGTTAAAGAGCTACAAAAGGATTATTCAAGCAAAAGCAGAATCTATCATGTTCTCAAACAATTGGTTGAAAAATCTTTTTAATGGATTCAGAAACAACACAACTGTGCCATTGTTTCTCCAAATGTGTTTTCTCACTTCAATTTTTCTTTTCTCTTGGGAGATCCCTTAATGTTCTTCTGCCTTGGGCCTACTGAAGTTTGTGAATATTTTTCTATCTTTCATTTGATCTCTCTCTGGCCATGTATCCTTATGACTATGGGTTGCATTTGATGTTCTTGTTCTGCAGGAAACATATATGAGGCGCATGTCAACTTGTTTGGCAGCAGGTTGAACTTGATACCATGATGAGTTGTTTGATCCAATCAAAATTGTTTATTAAAAGGGAAAAAGGAAAAAGGAAGAAAAGAGAATAATTGGAGAGAGGGGAACTTGAGAGAATATTTGATCTTTCAATATGGGAATTAAGCAAGCATGTGGCACAGTTTATCTAGTTTGTTCACAGATATGGGTAAGGATTTCTGACTAGACCTCGATATTTTATCTTCAGATGGAATTGTTATTAACATGGTGGTTGGGGGTGAAGTTGTGGCTCTCAAAAATGTTGAAGAAAGCAGTGGTCTTATCATAGCTGAAATGCCAATACATGTAAGTTTGCCTTGTGCATACATTGTTCAAAAAATGAAAGTGGTCTTGTGTTTTATAGCATGTTTCAATTTGGTGTTGTTTTACTTATAATTGCAGATATCAGATGATCTAATGATCAGATCATGTCTCCTTTATTTCCATTGTGTTTATCTTACACCATAATTTTTTTTTAAAATTCAAATATTGTTGTTCACTATTTATATTTTCATGTACGCCCTCTACTATTTAGTACAAGATTTACTTGATATGTTTCTCGAGCAGATCTTTGAGATGATGTGATGCTAAAGGATAGCTATGCTTCAAAAGCCACTTAGGAATTGACTAATGCTGTTGCAACTGACGAGGTATCGGCTTGAATTTAGATTTCTATTGGGTCCTTGCAGAACAACAAATATTTTTCACATTATTTAGCTTCTCTGAACTTGCTACTGGAATGCTGTTATGTAAAGTATTCCTTTTATGTCCTATTTTATTTATTATTATCTTTGCTTTTATGCTTGATTTATTGCTAAACCAAATTTGAATAGATCAAGGTGTTGTGTATTGTCACATTTAATTCCTATATTAGTGAAAATAAGATGATGGATAGTGGTAGATGTAATTCAATGTTTGTTTTCCTCCCTCACACTGAGGTGGGGGGTTCAATCGCACACGAGTTCTCCAGAACTTACCTTGTGAGTGGGCAACCAATTGTTCGTTGGATCCAACATTCTTTGGACCAGACTGGACTGACCGATCTGACCATGAACTCACCCTAAGATTGGTTTGATCCTCCTATTGGGATTAAGATTTTGAATGGATAAGTCATAGCTAACTACTGTGGGGTGCTCAAAGAAATACTGAAATTAATTACCTTGCTTAAAATCTAATGTTAATTCCATTTCTGTGTTGTTATCGTATTATATTTTACAACTGTTTAAACAAATCCTGATCCTGTAAACAGAAACTTATCGGTTTATTTGTTGGCGGATCAATGCTATTATGAAATATGTTTATTTTTATGTCTTATATTTACGGCCTGTCATTCTATATAATGAGCATGAGGACCAGGGTCCCGTCTTAGTGATATGAGTTGGATATTGTAATCAATTTTCGAGCACCAAGTTGGTTGCAATTTCCATGAGAAAATGAAGCTCACGTGATTCTATTTGGTCTTGTGTGCACATGTCCAGCAATAGGTTGCTCTGCCTCTTGGATGACAGCGAGAGATATTCATGCAACATCCTATCCAGCTGATGGGAAGAAAGGGGACAGGAACAGATTGGATAATTCCTGGTCCCTCCCTTGCGTGAATGAAGGGGGTATAATTCCGTCCCGTGCCTCATCAACGGAAAAGTAAGTATATGGTGCGTGTATAAACGGAGGTCTAAGCCATTATTTCTTGGGGTACCTTTCGGAGGATGATACATCCCTGTTGACACCTGGGTGGTTTCGGGAGAGAGACTACACTTTGGAGGCCCCCTACTGGGTGTGTGACAGAACGCTCACTTCCTTATCTACTATGGTGTATTTTCACTCTCTTCGACAGAAAAAAAAAAAAAAAGAGGGGGGCCGGGTGGTGTTGGGGGAGGAAAATAAAAATGATTCAGGGAGGTTAAAAGGGAAATTAAATCGGGCATTTGTATATTTCTAATGCAGATGGTGGCAAGGTAGGCTGTTATTTAAATTATTGGAAAACGTCATCGGCTTTAAGTTGGTAATAATTGATAATGCTTTTAAGTGCGGGAATTCACAAATAATCTTGGACAACCACCTTCCTCCCACCACATCTTTTTTAACGGATTTGACAATCCTGAGCTGTTAAATTTTATTTGGTGATGGGAGTAAACAATTCCCCAAAACAAAAGGGCTTCTGCTAGAAGAGTACTTTGTCCGTAAAGCAGAGAGGTAAGAAATGCACGTGGGGTGGGGTGGGGGGGGGGGGTTAATTTAGATTTTTGTTGCAACTGCAATTGCAAGCTTCCTTAAATTCCCAACCCTATTGGAGTCAATTAAGACGAAGATGGATGACAGTGTTGCAATAAAATAAATAAATTAATGCTGTCCTGGAGGTATTGATTAGATTTTTGCCTCATTGTGCATTCTCTTCTTAATTGTAAGTGAAAAGGAAAACAGGAAACCCAGGGTTGGGGGCAGAAAGAAAGAAAAATGAAAAAGTGGGGTTGGGGGAAAGAGGGTGACGCACAGAATCTTACTGCGATATGTTGACAAGTTTCCAAGTTTTGGCATTTGCATGCATGGATTTGCCAGCAACGAATGATGGAAAGGGGGAACTAACAGTAGTAAAATGTAAAACGGATGTGGCCTTTGAGACCAGCGAAAGAAGACAAGGGCCTTCTCCATCTTCAATCAATTCTAAGTTCTTTATCACACCTTCCGCTATATATATATATATATATTGTTGACATCTCCTCTTCAGAAGATATATATCGGCTCCCATCGTCGGTGGTAAATGGCTCATCCTGGTGACATGGATCTTGAAACTTCGACACCTCTACTGGTAGCCCCTCGCCTTCCAAATTCCAAAAGCACTGCAATATTATTGTTGTCAGACCACCACCAGACTCTGTTAAATCATGGCAGCCGACCATCCATTTTGAAGGTCAGCGTGCGTACTCCTTAAATTAGTTCTTGATTGATTGTTTCACTTAATTTCTTATAATTCTTTTAACTGTCTATTTCAGTTGGTTGACGAGATAAAATATCTATACACCATAGCCTTTCCCTTGATCATTACCGGCTTACTCGTGTATGGAAAATCTGCGATATCGATTCTGTTCATGGGACAGTTAGGGAAAGAGGCTTTAGCTGGTGGGTCTTTAGCAAATGGTATAGCTAACATCTCAGGCTACTCCATCATCTCAGGCCTGGCCATGGGGATGGAAGGCATTTCAGCTCAAGCTTGTGGTGCAAAGCAATGGTCTTTCATGGATCAAACCCTCTACCGCACCATATTTATTCTTTTATCTGCTTCCGTTCCCATCTCCCTCTTGTGGCTACACATTGAACCAATACTTGTCTTTTGCGGCCAAGACCCAATTATATCAGCCACTGCGTCCTCCTATCTTACCTTCTGCTTTCCGGACCTTCTGTTTCAGTCCTTCATCAACCCTCTCAAGATTCATCTAAGGGCACAAAACATTACTCTTCCCCTTATGCTCAGTGCTGCTGTTGCACTGTTCTTGCATGCACCCGTAACTTACCTTCTTGTTCACAGACTTGACCTGGGCATTCGAGGTATTGCAATGGCAACAGCTACAACAGATTTCGTCCTTCTCGGCACCCTCCTCCTTTACATGTTCTTTTCTACCGGCGATCAAAAGAATTCGTGGAAGGGGTTCTCCGCTGAATTATGCTTTCAAGAATGGAAGCCAATTCTGCTACTTGCGATTCCCAGCTGCTTATCGGTGTGCTTAGAATGGTGGTGGTATGAACTGATGATACTCTTGTCAGGATTACTTACCAATGCAGCTGAAGTGGTGGCCGCCATGGGAATCATGTTGCAGGCGACTTCTCTTGTTTATATCTTTCCGTCAGCATTGAGCTTCGCGGTGTCAACGAGGGTAGGAAATGAATTAGGAGGCAACCATCCCGGCAGAGCAAGAACTTCATCAATGGTAGCATTGTGGTGCGCTGTCTTAAGTAGCTTCATCGCAGTGTCACTCATGGCAACACTTAGAAAATCTTGGGGTCGAGCTTTTACAGATGATGAAGCCATTTTGTCCTTGACCGCAACGGTGCTGCCGGTTGTTGGCCTCTGCGAGCTCGGCAACTTCCCGCAGACTACCGGCTGTGGGGTCTTGAGGGGAAGCTCCAGACCGACATTGGGTGTCACTATTAACCTGGGCTCTTTCTACGGGATTGGTTTACCTCTTGCATTGATTATGGGTTTTGGGTTTGGAAAAGGTTTATTGGGACTATGGTTGGGCCTTTTTGTGGCCCAGATTGTGTGTGGTCTATTGATGGTGTTAATGCTTAAGGGAACAGACTGGACAACTCAAGCAAATAGAGCTAGAGAACTTATTGGAATTGGGGGGGCCCATAAAAATGATTCTCCTGGAGAATACATCGGTCTCTCCAAGGGCTGGGAGGGGTAATTAGGGAAACGATGATTGTCCTGATATTTTTTTAATGTTGCATTTGTAGTTTAACAAATAAAATAATACTTTAGCTTATATAAAATTAATTAAGAAAAGGATACCAATTTATATATATATATATATATAAAGTTTTTAACTCGGCACAAATTATTAACACCTTGTAATTAAGAGATTGAATCTTAGTTAATCCGAATATCATTTTAAATAGTAAATGGTCTAACAAAAAATATATATATATGTATATATAAATATAAACTCTACACTTTTCTTATCACTTTCACATTTCTTTCCCAGTATTCATCGACAGTGAATTGACATGATTAAACAAATTCCATCTCAAATGTTAGAAAACAATTTTCTTACATATGTATCGAGCGTTTTAATGAATTAGAACCATTTTATATATATATATATATATATACAACCATAAAAAAAAAAAAAAAAAAAAAAAAAAAAAAAAAAACCAAATTATACTATTTCACAGTCCCAATAGCTTAAGGAAATTATTTATAAATTGTTATTACTTGAATTTTTGCCAAAAAAAAAAGGGGAGCAAGACCAGTTTATATTACAGCACTATACTCAAAATTCTGAGCATGTAGATGCAATCCATGCATGGTTCATTCACATGTCCCGAATATGAATATTATATTTGTGTATATATATATATAGAGAGAGAGAGAGATGTGTTACATTAGCAAATGCACTGGTTGTGAATTGGGAAACTAAGGACCAGAATACTATGTATCGCATTTTTCATAAACTTAAATACTCTTTTTTTTTTTTTTTTTTTACCATGTGAGAGTGAGACTGATGAGTGAAAAAAACAAAACAAAAAACAAAAGGAATATAATATTAGTAGTAGTAAAAATTTTATAGTTAACTACTAACCTTGACAATTTTTTTATAAAGAGAATTTGAATGGTTGTCCCTCCCAATGTCACTGATGACCCAAATTGGCTGCTGGTTTTGCCATGTTTTCCAGCAGCGGCTGTGGAATCCATTTCTGTTGGTACTTGGTCCTCTACTTTTGCAGTTACAGGCACTGGACGAAGGCCCGACACTAAAATTCTCTAAAGGGTGGTTAAAGCACGCCAAGCATCTCTTACTTTTTTTTTCTCTATATATATAATTTGTAAATTTAAATCTTAAATTAATACAATTACTCTTTATTATTATTATTATTTGATAAGTTGTTAATTTATAATAAATAATGTCTCTAGTTTATTTATTTATAAAATTTATTATTTAGATAAATAAAATAATAAATTTTATAAAGTAAAAAATTGAATGAACTTGTCCCTTATAATATATAAGGATTTATTAAATAAAAATAAATTAATTATACAAAAAAAATGCATGACAACCTCATTTAAAGTAGAGGTGACAATATCTAACTCGATACGAACACGACACGAAATTAGTGGGTTAGGGTTGAAGATAAATGGGTTTGTGTCAAATTTAATGATAATCGTGTTCGAGTTGAAATCGCGTATCCATTTCCAACCAGCTTAACTCGTTTAAATAATAATTAATTTTTTATTTTAATTATTATTATTTAATTATATATTTTAATTTATTATTAAATTATTTAATAATTTTTATTATTTTTAAATTTTAATATTTTATATATAAATAAATTACATAATATTGATATTTTTATAAGTTAAATAGGTAAATAATAGGGTTAGAGGATTGATATCGTGTAATCGTGCTACAGGGTTAATGATTTTTAATCATATACGTGTCATAATCAGATTGACGAGTTGACACAATTAATTTTCGTGTCGTATTCGAATTCAACATTTTCGTGTCATTTTGGATTCGTATCGGGTTTGGATTGACAGATTAAGTATAATTACCTTAGCTCAACCCGAGACTGTTGTCACCTCTAATTTAAAGACTAAATCTACCAATTTTCATGTATCTAAATAACTTTACCATACTTTTTAGAATATTATTCTAAAAAAATTATGCTTACAGAATCTAATTAATATTTATATTTAAAAAATTTAAGGATGTTACATAGAATAGAATATTGTAGTAGATAATAGGAGCTGGATGAAAGCTAGAATCTTATTAGCCCAACGGAATTGTCTTGAGACACCTTAATTAACCCAAGACATTAAATATAATTATCTTAGCTCAACTCAATACGGTTGTCACTTCTAATTTAAAGACTAAATCTACCAATTTTCATGTATCTAAATAACTTTACTATGCTTTTTAGAATATTATTCTAAAAAAATTATGCTTACAGAATCTAATTAATATTTATATTTAAAAAATTTAAGGATGTTACATAGAATAGAATATTGTAGTAGATAATAGGAGCTGGGTGAAAGGTAGAATCTCATTAGCCCAACAGAATTGTCCTGGGTCACCTTACGCAAAAAAAGAACAAGAATGTCCATGGGGAAGCAAATTCCTTTTTCTTTCCAGGTCCACACCACTTAGAAATTTCTTCAAATTCCAGTTGCAGCCTAATCCTATATATAAGTTTGGCTTTTGTACCTGGATTAATTACAACTTCAAACATACATATACATATAGATACTAGTTCGAAATCCAGAATTGCAATCCTTTATCCTTACCAGAGTAGTAGCAGCATCATTAGATTTAAGGAATATGTCCAATTTGAGTTTCCTTGGTTTTAATTTTAAACGCGGGACTCAAAGAAACCTCACCAACTCCTCCATGAGCCAAATTACCCGGTTCGGTAACGGTATGGGTGGTGTTCCGAAAGGCAAAGGAACGCAGAAGTCAAATGTGGGAAGGGTTTTCCGTCCCAGCGTGAAGGAGGAGGAGATGAGGATCGTGTTTGACAAATTTGACAGGAACAGGGACGGGAAGATATCTGAAGAGGAGTACAAGTCAGCAGTGGGATTAATCACGACAAAAGCGGAGAGGGCGAAAGAATTTAAGGCGGCGGACTCCAATGGAGATGGATTCATTGACTTGGAAGAGTTCGTGAAGGTCCAGAACACGGAAGGTAGGATTGGGGGTGAGAATGATGATATTGAGAGTGCGTTCAAAGTGTTTGATGTGGATGGGAATGGGAAAATAAGTCCAGAAGAGCTGCTTGAGGTGTTGGGTAGGCTGGGTGAAAGGTCAAGCTTGGACGCCTGTACAAAAATGGCGCGGGGATTCGATGCAGATGGCGATGGACTCATTAGCTTGGATGAATTCATGATCATGATGACTCGCACCACCAAATATTAATTCAAACTTTCTTCACATTTCGTGTGGGGTTTTTTTAATCTGTCTTCTTTTTTTTCTTTTTTTTTTTTTGTCATATCCTTTTAAAGTAAACCGTCTTTCCTACTCCTTTTTTAAAACAAATACACATATAGCCACTATTATCATCCTGTGTAATGGTTGTTGTAATATTTCATGAAAACTATTGAGTATTTTTCATTTTTTTTTTCCTAACTTTTTATAATTACATAATAAAATAATTATAACATCAGTATTTGTCGAAAGATATAGTGTGTTAATTTATAATAAAATTTTGAAAAATTTGTAGATTTGGTCTTTAATTTTTTTTTCGATAATATTTTATATTGGTTAGAGTTAAACTTGCAACCTCTCTTAAATTCAAAAAAAAAAAAAAAAAAAAAAAAAAAGGATTTTATCAATTTACCTAAGTTGTTAGGGTTGAAGGAGAGGAAAAAAACAAAAAAAAAAAAAACGAAGCAAGCCGAATGGGCAAGAGTTGGAAGTGTGGTTCAACACTGAAGACCCAAACCCAGGGCTTACACGTGCAAGCCCACTGGTTTCTTATACATTTGGACCGATTTTCTTTTTCCATTTTTAATTTTTCTCTTCAATATTTTTACTCTAAATGTGTTTATACATGTTTTTTAACTAAAATATATTTTTTCTAATAATATATATATATATATATATATATATATTAACTGATACATGCACATTAGGTATTCAAACAAGGATTCTGTATCCAAATGTAGTCTCCAATTTTTAATTTAAGAATTAAAAAAAATAAAAAATAAAAAAAAGGGTATTGTTGTTCAAAGGGACCTAATTGAGTAGTCACTTTGCAGTGTTTGACTAACATTTATTTCTTGTCGTATGGTAAAAAAATTTTAAAAAAATAAAAATAAAAAAGACGGAGGGAGGAAGAGGTGTGGGGGAAGTGAAGTGGTACGGATACCAATTCCAGAAATGCAGCATGATGGGGAAGGGGAAGGGGAAGGGGAAGGACCCCCCCCAACCCTATTTATTTTTTGAAGAACTCTGCTTCTCTGATAACTGTAAAAGCTGAGCTTGAAGACAGCCTTTTTATATATATATATATATACCAAAAGCTTTCAATTTCCCTGTTGGAATCAACTCCAACATCCAACCTTTTTTTTTTTACCTTCGTGTATGAAATGAAAGGAATCAGGGATTCATCAATTCCCAATCACATGAATTTAATCCATTAGTATTTTTTAATACATATTCGGGAAATTTATATTATATCTATATATATATATATATATATATAATTGATTACTTCATGTATTTTTAGATAATCAAATCATATTTTTATCTTTTATTAAACAACGAAATGCTTATAACTGAATTTTGATAAATTTTAATTACTGAAGTTCACGTACTCATCTTGTATATCTCATCGAAAATATTTTTATCATTTATAATTCTACTAACTAATTTATATTTTAATGAAATTTATATTTTTTTTTTATTTTTTTATTCCCAACTTTTTTTTTTCTAAAATAGTTTGATTAGAAGGGATGAAAATCTATTAATATTTGAATTAATTAATTAATGGAATTTTAAATGACAAAAGATTTAGACGTACTTGGAATGTAAACTCCAATAATTAAAAATTATTAAAATTTAATCTCAAAAAAACTTTTTATCTAATAAAAAATAAAATAAGATTCTATTAAAAAAAAGGAAAAGAATTCGTTGTCTAAACAATAAAAAAAGATGAAAAATAAAACAATTTTTTATTTAAAAAAATTAATAAGTGTTATAAATTTATTGAAATATATAAAGATCAATATAGTAGAATAATATTAATAATATAAGTAATAAAACTTAGAAAATAAATATGAGAAAAACAAGAAAGTTATTAGAAATACTATATTCTATATAATATTATTTTCTTTAAAATTAGTTGTTTATTTCTTCTCACATGATAACTCTTACTTATTTGTTTCTTTTCTTATTTTCTACATTTTTCATCCGTTATTTTTTTTTTTTTTCATTTTTATTCTTTCGTATTTTTAGTTTGAATAAAGATTTGCTTAAATTTTAAATAAGTTTTTTTTTTTTTTTTTTTTACTACCAAAAATAAGAGTTATTGAGATGCATTTTTTAATTTATTTTTAATATCAATATATATAATATACATGATATTTTAAATAAGATAACACTTTTAATTAATTTTGATTTAATTAAACTCTCTTAATACACTTTATTTTTATTTTTTAAAAAAGATATAAGTTTGGATAGTTTTATTAAATTTATATTAAAAACGATAAAGTACGAATTTAAATTAAAAAATTTTCTTAAAAAATAAAGTTTTTTTTTTGCCTCTAATAAGATTTGGACGAATAATTTTTTTCCGTAGTCATAAAAAGCTCCAAATCACATCATTCCTATCAAATTTAAACAGTCTTTATTCAATTTAATTATTTAAATTAAATAAAAAATTATTATGCCAGGTCAATTAATATATTTATATTATATCATATGTATATATATGAATTGTCAATAATTGTTTAACTTTTTATCAAATAAAAAATTATTATTAAAATCTAAAAATTTATTCTTGTACATTAATAAATAAAAAAATTATTAAAGTAAAACTAAAACTATCCAAATATTAAATAAAAATTTTAAAATAATAATATATATACATATTTCACACATGGGAGTAGAACCTTGCTCTAGTATATATATATATATATATATATATATATATATGCATGTTACATAGGGAGAGGGAAGATAAGTATAAATGAATGAGTTTATCTTCCCATAGATGTAGTTCATTAAGCTTAACTTGAAACTCCTTATCCAATCTTAGGAAAGAGTTATGACATCCACATTTCATAACAATAAGTATTATATTAGAATATTGCAAATTGGCATAAATAGCCCCCAAACTATGGTCATTTGTTGACATTAGTTCCTAAATTATGTTAAATTGTGTGAGATTGGTTTGTCCGTTAAAAATTTTTGTTATCCTACGGTTAATTTCAAAAAAAAAAAAAAAAAAAATTACCCAAGGGAATTTTAGTCATTTCATAATAACATTATACAAAAAAAAAAAAAAAAAAAAACCAAAG